>PVIJ01003724.1:0-129460 GCA_004024925.1 Scalopus aquaticus
ACAAATGTTAAACAAAAAAAAAAAAAAAAAAGACTTTCAAGTGTCACCTGGATGAAAGGTAGAGGAGAAAGGCAGGCTGCAAGAATACCTCAAAAGTACCTCCTTTTACCTACATCACTCACTTGAGAAGAAATGAAAATGAAAGATAAAAAAGATTAAAGAAGTAGCACAAAATAAGATGAATTTCAGAAAAATGGGGATGTGAAAATGCAGAATTTCTTTGCATAAGAAAGGCAAGAGGATTAAACAAAGAGGTCATCTAATGTAGAGTAGTATTTTATGTTTCATGATATGTGGTCTAAAATGTTGACTACAGTCAAAGCTAGATTTAGAAAAATTGTTCATGTGAATTTCTTACAGTGCCAGAATTATACTGTAGCAAGGTGCTGGTTTTGCCACTTACTCACTCCATAGACATAGTCTGAACTGTGACATTAAAGGAAATCAAAGTACATCGTGCCACACACCATGTTGGACCCAGAAATACAAATGTGTAAGAGAGAGACACTACCCATAGATGCCAGTCACTAGGGGATGGGGAGGAACTCTGGAGTCCAGAAACCCGAAAACCCCTTGTGACGGAGTCCCTACCTAGAGCTGCAATCGCCACCTAAACCACTCTTTCTCATGTTCACTATGCTCTGGACATTTTCCTATGCTCCTTCACACCCCAGAGATCTCCTCCACTGTTCCCTCTGCTAAAATCCATTTCCTGCTAGGGTTCACCTGGAACCTTCTGTTCATTGTACAGGCATCACCTAAAATAATGCTTCCTCAGAAAACCTCTCCTTTTCCAGGAGCCTAGCATGGGCTATGGCATGCAGTAGGCTTCCATCATGTATGGAATTAATGAATAAAATATCAAAAACATAGGTTCCATAGACATTCTGGAATAAGAGTATTATAGGGCATTTTCTGGTTAACAGCTGTGAAAATCTATATCCAAAACCAAAATAAATACTTATGGAATAGATTTAATGGAAAAAGTAAAAAGTCAACAGAAATCAACACTGGTCAATAGCTAATGCAGACATCCAGATTTTTTTTTTCTGTTCTCTACATGACATACTGACTGAATCTGCTATGCAGAAATCAGTCACAGGGAGACCATTACAATTGCTTCTTGTTAAGGTTGATTTCATGGGGCTTAAGAATTATCTATGTATGTCACAGATCTGTGCTTTCCTCCATCTCCCATTTCTATGGAATTTTTATTCTGATAGTTATTCTCAAGAGGGAAAGAAAAAGGATCACATTATAAGATTGTAATATCTGGGTGCAATAGAGTAATATGAAACAGATGACACCATTTGGGGATTTATATGGTATGATATCTTGGAATTGAGAAAACATCATTGTGTCAAGAACACTTAGTCCTAGCACAATTTCTTCCAATTTGCTATGTGAAATCTGTGATCAGTATTCATTTTCTCAAAAAGCATTTAATTCATTTATATGTATGTGGCTTAGAGCTAGGAACTTTGTATTTGTTTGAATGCAAGGAATGAGGTCAGACACTGCAAGAGAATCATACATTTGTGTATATATATGAAACAGTTTTCCCTAAAACAGTTAATAACCACCATGGAAAACTTGAAGCAATCATAGAACAGGCACATAAACAAAAGTTAAATTGTGTGGTTCAGACTCCCAATGTCGTAGGAGTTCAGAGTAGGGAGAAATGATTGTGGGCTGGGGTTTCATAGGGGACTCTTGGTGTGGGGAGCTGGGGCGGATGGAAGTGGAGCTAGAGAATATGTTAAATATTCTTACAAAAGACTGATCATGTGCTTATAAGCTCTGAGGAAGAAAATAAGTCCCCTCTGCCCAGGAGATTAAACTCTTTTTCCAATTCCATGAGTTACTGAAAACATGAGAATTCTCATGGAGGAAGGTACATACCTAGTCAACCCATTTAGTGGAATCCAGTCTGGGGTAAATGAGTTAAAGATGTGACAGTGATTTCTCTTCCCTGCTTCCTTTGTGAGAAGAAAGGGAAAAGAGCCAGACCTCAGAGATGGGCTGAAGTTTGGGACCACAGAAGAAGCAGAGTGTAAAAATGGTAGATGTTAATACTGTGTACGCGCAGAGCACCAAGGAGGGTAGCAAGTCTGGAACACAGAGTTGTGCTGGGGCATTGTGAGATGACTGAAAAAGCATTTGACAGCATGGATTTGACCTAATTAGATCAAAAGAAAGGTCAAAGCTCCTAGGAGAAAGTACTGATTCCAGGAGAGGTAGAAAATGTTTAAGATGAGTCCAGAATAACTTATACTAGGAATTATTCAAAATAGGATAGGGACATGTCAAATGCATCCAGGAACCAGTTTGAAATCATCTGGAACAATTTGAGTATCAAGAAATTATATTGTTGGTAGTGAATTAGAACTACTTGACTGGAACAAAACTCCCCAGTCTATACTAATACAAACAAATGAATAAACAAATAAATGGAGGGAAGGGACAGTTCTTTCTTGTAGTCCAATGCCACATAATAAATATAGAAGGCATGATGATGCTCAGAAACCATTAATGAACAATAAAATTAGTTTGTGAAAGCCTGGTAAAAGAAAATATTTACATACATTCATAGTATTACCCACAAATTACTTCTTAATTACAAAGAGATAAATAGTAACCTGGTAAAGGAAAAATCTTGAAGACATTACTCCTCAATCAAGAAATCAGAGCTAACATCACCAATATTCAAAGACATAGACATTATGTGATCCCTGAAATGATATACTGAAAAGGACCCAAAATCCTTTCACTGACATTTCTGCCAAAAATTCATTTCTTATGGTTATAATGACAATATCTGACAGAACTATTTCAGGTAAAAGGAGGCTAAAGAGTCATGAGAACTAAATAAAATATATAATGTTGAATTGTATCCTAAAGTAGGAAAAAGATAGCTATAAAGACCAATATCAGGCCAACTAATAATATTTGAATATGGAGTATAGAGAATAGTATTATGTCAATGTTAAATTTCCCTGTATCAATAATTCCATTGTGGTTATGTAAGAGGAATCCTTTTTTTCTGGGTTCTGAAGTAGTTAAAAGTATAAGGGAGTGATATCTTCCACTTATTATCAGAAAAAAATATATGTAATACTATCATTTATCTGCATATACATGTGTATACAGACAGAAAGGGAAAAAAATAGTATTCAAAATGTAAATTATATCAAAATAAAAAGCCACACTAAAAAATAAAAAAGAATAAGCAAAGTAATGTTTAATTTTACTCCTAGGAATGGTGTAGGCCACTTACATAGATAGAAACCAATATCTAAATTTCCAGCTTCTTCTTTACGTAATAGAAAATTTTATTTTGTTGGGCACAACTAAAGAAAATGGCCAAAAAAGCAAGAAAAAAGACAGTTCGATTTAAAACATTATGTTTTTTTCTGTTAACATTATTTACTTAATACTGAAAATTGATAGTTGTGATACTAGGAAGGCACCCTTTCTGCTTAGTCAGTTCAGAAGCAGCACATGTAGCCTAAATAAAAATAAAGAGATCCTCTCCCATGTCAAATCTTCATCTTTGTGCATTCTTCCTCTCAGTTTACTATTCTGTTTTTGCCTAAGGTTAAAGATAAATGAGATTTTTCTATCATAGAAGATGTGGGCCTTTAACACTAAAATCTCTATATTCAGCTCTACCACAAAACCCACAAGAAGAACATTCTGGCAAGGTTGAGTGTTTCTGGAGTTTAGAATTATTCTTCTGCCCAAGATCAAGTTTCCATATATCCTGAGTGAACCTTCTCAGCTACCCAAATGCTCTCTCATTTGTGGCTTCCGCTTTGACTATTTATGATAACTCCTTAAGCTAAGACTTCAGGCTAAGCTTCTGCACTATTTCCTAACTGCTCTCTAATTTCACCAGAGACAAAATCCACCCCTTCTCTCTAAAACCATGATAATCCACTATTCGACCGACTATCTTCTTATCCAAATAACCAGACTCTCTTCCCTTAGTTGTCGTTGACTTGAAAAATTCTTCAGCTCAGAAAGTCTTTTCTGTAACTATGATTGTATGTCCACTGACCTTTAGGAGTTTTTGACCTAGAGGTATTTGATAACTCAGGTTAGGGCATGCCACCTCCTTATGAGACAAGAATATACCTCCTAGAATATGTAGAATCATCCAGGGTGACCTAGAATCTTCAAATTAAAGTTTTCAAAGGGAGTTTCAAATACTATTGAATTTGTAAAAAGTACTACAAAATATATCAATATGGATTCCTCCTCGGGAAGTATTTTATCTTCTTTGTTGCTTGTGTAACTGGGATTTTCTCCAGCATTTCATGACTAGTTAACTTTTGTCAACCTTATACCTTGCCGCATTACTTAACTGTTTATTTCTGGAGTCATCATTACTGTTGAGTTAGTTTTGCCACAGGTTCTCTGGGAGTTTTCCAGGGACATGATCATATCATCTTCAAACAGATCATTTTACTTCTTTTCTAGTTTAATGTTTCATTGATTTCTCTCATCTAATTCACTGGCTAATTACCACAGTTCAGTTTATGTATTAGTGGAGAAACTGAAAATATTTGTAAATTTAATCACAGATAAGGTGTCATTATCCTCAATATACCAAAAAAAAAAAAAACCCTTAAAAATGAGGGACTGAAACTCCAATAGAAAAATGGTCAAAGACACAAGAAAATAATTTACCCATAAATATAGAAATACAAATTAAAGCTACACCATTTGGTATACTATTGATTGGCAAAAAAATAAATAAATAAAAAGTTTAATAACACACACCTTTGCCAAAACTGCAAAGAAATAGCTCTTTCCTATATTGCTGATATGAAAGAAATTGATACTATCCTTATTGAGGGAAATTTGGCAATATCTAGCAAGACTACATGTTTACTGCCTTAGACAAAGAATTACTAATTTCAATTAATTTACCCTATAGATATACCTCCAATAATTTATAAATACTTGTGTACAAGGACATGTCATTCAGAACTGTTACTATAAAATATTAGAAGCAAAATACTCAAATGAGCAAAGGTAGTTGAATGAGCTATCATATATCTACCTAGTGGAGTGAGAGTATAAAAAGATAATGAAGCAGCGGTTCAGGAAGTGAGATGGAATATACTAGAGAAATATATACACAGCCACATATACACATACATGAAGCATGAGTTTACACTGACACCTTATATTACTATAGGTTATAAAGATATATGTATATATATGTGTGTAAATAGAGGAGGAGAGAGATGGGGGTTCATAGGGGAGAATAGATACAGGGAGAGAAAGAGAGAACTGATAAAAATAAATAGATATAGGTATATTAAAAGGGTCCAGAAGTGATTATGGCTTAGTAAAAAGGAGCACAACTCTCAAGATAAATGGCCAATTATAAGTTGAGGCAGGGAGGTCACAAAATAAGCCTAGAACATCTTGTTGCACCAGATTGTACAAATGTATTAAATAAACATAAGGACATAGGAAAAGGATACAGGAGCCCATCTGAATGATTCCCACTTGACAAAGTGCAGAAAATTTGGACATCAAAATAGTAAAATATTAAAACCTACTGAATAAAACAATAATCGATGAGACAATCTGCTAAAAAAAAAAACTAATGAGAAGAGCAAATCTCTTCCTTATGGTTGAAAGGCAACTAATAAATATAGAAGAAATTACATAAACACTATTTTGCAATTATAATAAAAGATTCAGGCAAAATTACACATAAAACAATGTGGAAAAGAAGAACAAGACATAAAGTTAGAAGAAGGAAGAAAATGAATAAGTGTAGAAATAATGAAATAGAAATTTAAAAATACCTTCCAAAAATATCAATGAAACTAAGAGTGGGTTCTTCAAGATTACACCATGTTGTCACAAGTGAAATATGTCAGAGGAGACAGATAAACATTAGATAATTTCACTCATGTGTAACACAAAGTTAAAAACGAAGAGACAAAACTAACACTAGAAATTTGACTGCAGAATTAAGGTTATGACAGGGAGAGGGGAAGGCCTGATGGATTATGGGCATTTTACTGGTGGGTGTGGTGCGGTCACACGCATCTGAAGAGCTGTGGACCTATTCTCTTAAATCAATTAGAGGGTTGTAAACTAATATTACCTCAATTTGGTATCCAAGATATATATTAAAAAAGTCTGAAATTTAACATTAAAAAACAAACAATAAATAGGCAAATTTGAACAGAATGCCAATATATATACAGAGATCATAGCTATTAATAAGGAAGATGCAGGTTAAAATGAAATATCACCTGACAGAATGGCACATATTAAAAAGACCCAAACAACAAGTGCTGGAGATGAGGTGCAGAAAGAGAAGGTTGGTTACATGTAGGTGGGAATGTAAACTGTACAGCTATTTTGGAAAGTGATCTGGACAATTTGACAAAGAAAAATACTTATAAAAGCAGTGTACACTAATAAATGAAGTGAGGTTTCTGAGGTTTAAAAAAAAAAAAGAGGCAGGAAAGAGAATGGACCAAAGGGCATAAGGGATGGCGGTGGGAAAAAAAAATAAGTAGGAATTTCAAAAACAAGGAATTTGATATTTCTTCAAGTGGATTCAATACATTCAGTGGAATGTAACTTTTAAAATAAGGTTGTTTTTTTTTAAACTTTCAGTCTTTCTAAATGTGAAGCCCAGGCATGTCTAGATGGTATTGCTAACTACTATGAACCATAATGATAGTAATAATAATAATAATTGATTCAGGCAAGAATGTCCAATGAGTGCGAAAAAAAATGAGTGAAAATTTTAGGAGGAGCAGGATATGTACACAGTCCCAAAGTAATTCCCCCCACACACAGTTATCAACTACAAAAGAGAAAGTAGCAGCTTTACAGGAGAGACTGCTGGCAAGCCTGTGACTGAGTCACCCAAGTTAACATGGCCAGAAGGGAAGCAATGCAGCACCATGCACCTTGCACCTTGCAGAAAGCTGTGTGAGAACACAGGACTGCTTCCGTGCGTTCCTGACTAGTCATGAGGAAACATCAGCAAATCCAAATTAAGGACAATCTACAAAATACTTCCAGGTTTTTAGAAAACTAGAAAAAATTGTTTCCGATTAGAAGTTGCTAAGAGATGTGTCAACAGAATGCAGCACACAAGCCTGGATTTCCTTTTGATAGAAAGAGCATTATTGGGACAATTAGCAAAATCTGAATAAGGACTTCAGGTTATATAACAATCTTTAATGTTCTAGCTTTGATCACTGTGCTGTATATGCAAAAATATTCACTGTGCTGAATATTTTGTTTGTTATATTTTATAACAAAATATAGGATAAACCATTGAAGGGTAAAGAAACACCATGTCTGAGTTTTACTGGTAAGTAGGTAAATGATTGATTAATGATGACAGACAAAAATTAGGTGGGGGAGAGAAATGTTGACATTTGAAAAATCTAGTTGAAGAATATCACATTTGTATTATTCCACAACTTTTCTGTTTATCTAAAAATATGTCAATATGTTTTTTAATTCAACTTGGCAGGAAGGCAAGAACATACATACAGAATGCCACCTTTGTGGACTCTATCACCCAGGGAAGCTTTTCCCACAGCCCAACTGGCCACATTCCCACTCTGACATATTAGCCGGGTAGACATCAGAACAGGAGTCAGGAAATTTAAGATTGACGTGGCTCCTGTGTTCCCTGGGCAAAACACTCATCTCTGGGCTTTGGAGTTCCAATGTGAAAAAGGGTTTAAACAAGATGATCTCTCAGTCAACTACCAAACATCTTTTGGAAATGTACTGTGTGCTAGAACTGCAACATTGAGCAAAATAACTGCCATCGCAGAAAAAAATAGCCTAATGCAAAAAAATAAATAAATAAAACAGACTTAGAGCAAATTATTTAGGTTTTTAAACCCCCCCCCCAAATAAAAAATACATAAAACAGAGAACTAGGGTACCTTGAAGATAGGAGTTTCGAGAGATCAAGGTGTGCTTCTCTAAAAGACCTGATAATTAAACTGAAATCTAGATGTAGGGTAGGGGCTAGCTGGTGGAAAGAGCAGTTGGGGTAAAGAACTTTCTATAGGACCTCCCCGGTGATGCAGCGGTTAAGCACTGCACTGTGGAGCTGTCGGCAGCGGCGATGCAAGTTCAACGCCCGGCCAGGGAGAATCCCACATGGCATGACAGACCTCTCCTGCCTTGCCCGCTGCTCCCCTCAGCAGTGTATTTCTGATCTGCCTGTTCTGCTACCAGCTCTGTCTCTGGTGAACCCTCTCGCCACCCCACGCCTCTGGCCTGCACCCCAGCTTGTATGTATAAATTTAAAAAAAAATCTAAAAAAAAAAGAACTTTCTATAAAAAGAAGCTGAAATAAAAGATATGAGGGAGGACATTGCAGACATTTCCAAAGACTGAAAGAAATTCAGATGTCTGAGGAATAGAGAGAGGGAAGTCTCCAGCTAGTGGTGCAGGACTGAATGGAAAGGTTGGGGTGAGTGGGTTTTGGGGGAGATCATACACAGTAGTGAATGCTCTCTCAGGAATTTAAAATATCTCCCTGATATTTTATGAATTTACTTAAAATCTATGAATCTACTTAAAAGATATTTCTATACAAATGTTTTATTTTAAAAGGAATCCAAACTCTTTTAAAAGATGTCTTGCTCATAATAGTTACTCAGAATCATTCATTGAATATCAAATATATTCATTATTCTATAGCTCTGCAGCCTGACAACTATATCTGATTAAGACTTGCTTTATCACAGAGCACTAGACGTCATCATAAAATTACCATCCTCTCCATTAGAGGTTGGCACAAGCGAATCTTGACAATGATAGAAAAATTCACCAACCATGACCGATAGCAACAGTCCTCAGAATAGAATGTTCCATGGCTGTGAAATCATTTAAACTCGTAGCTGACTGATCTCTGAAATAAGCATTGAATAATAATCCCTTACTGGGAGACTAACAATATCATCTAATATTCCCTGTCTGTAAAAATGTAGATTACTTATGATTTTAAAACTTCTCTGGAAGAATAAAAACAATATAAATTTCACTCTCTTTGGAGTTTAACATCAAGTACAAGACCGGCCTTGCTTTGTATGGCAACTAACAGGACTGAGTGTTGAGTGAACCTAATAAAAATAGTATAGAACAGTCCACCACCCCAGGGGTCTACCACAATGGAAACCATCCTTGGCTAATGAGGAAAGGAAATGTGCCTGCTCTTAGTGAACCTCTCCAGAGCAGCGATGAAATAAGAACAGAATCGCTATGGAACAGTCTCGTGTCAGGTAATACTGTGTTCCCCGAGAGAAGCTGCTTTAAGCATTACTTCTTTTAATTATCACAAAATAATTTCTACTTTGCAAAAGAGCAAAATGAAACAAAGAGAAGTAAAAGTTTTATGGAAGCTAAATTGGTCACATCAGTATCATAGGACATAGAAAATAATGAGAGTTTGGAAAATATATGATTTTTAAACATAATATTTTCAATAAATGAAACATTGATAACACAGCTAGGAATTTTTTGAGTATTTTCAACCTGCTTCAAAAATAAGCAGCATGATAAATATGCTTCTGGGGAGTCTAGCAAGCACATCCATTTATTTCCCAAGTATAACATCACTGGTACATTTATAAGATTTCTTACTTTATGAGCAAAGCAAGAAACTTGTAAAAAGAAGAAGATATAAGAGATGCCTTAGTGATTTTATTATTTAGAAAAACAAGCCATGTGGCCATTATGCCTCTGACTTCTCTGAAGTCAAGGTCAACATTTCTCCACAGTTTTTTCCTCCATGTCTTTGAAGTAGCAGGAAAGTGGTCTTTCCAGAACATGGACAAAAGCCATCTCTCTGTTCTCATCATCCCCAAACCATTTTCTACAAACACAACTAATTACTGAGCTGAAGAAAAGTCAACAGGAGAAAACTGGCAACGGCGATGACAACACCGCGGAAAGAACTGCCAAGGCAGCTCCACAGACTCCTCTGCCAGAAAACTCACACGAATTAGCGTGGGAAAAAGTAGGGCCTGATATGGTTCAGATGCACTTTGGCCTGGAAAATCAAGAGAATTTCTAAAATTACATAAGAAAAATATACTCTGAAGTTCTCCTCTCCTGCTGTGACTCCCTGGCACCTCTCCTAGGGATACCCAATTTCAGGTTTTCAGGTCTCGTCTCCCAGCCAGGGATGGAGCCCAGGCTGCAGTGGCAGCGCTGAGTGCCAGCCACTAGACCACCACAGGTTGGTGTCTCATGAAGCCGCACAAGGAACTTCACTGAGGCTCAGGCAAGCAAGCGAAAAGAGGCAAATTCATTTAGAGAAAGAAACAGTTGATGAAGGAGAAAAGAAACAGAAATAAAGTGGGACTTCCAGGCCGGTGGAAGTAGGCCAGGGAGGGGCAAGGAAGCTGAAGAGGAGTCCTACCTCGTGGAATATAGAGCTTCTTTCCCTAATTATTCTAAAGCCCCATTAGTCTCTATGATTGGTTAGTTCTTGGTTGACTCTCCCACTGCCTTAATGTCTCTGTGCCCAGAACTAAGTCTCTGTGTCCCAGTCCTTATATAAGCATACTTTTCTTTACCATCTTTGATGGGGAACGTCCTGTTGCCCCTAGTCCTGGGGTGCTTGATAAGCTCCCTTTGGAATGTGTTGCCCTTGTCTCTGGATCTTCCCTTATTCCTCTTGTTGCCCTTATCTCAGAAGTTTCTTTAACTCTCCCAACAAACCTGCCAGCACAGTCCCTGAAGCTATCTCATTACCCTAACTTGCCCTAGGACTCACTAGAGCCAGCCTAGTATCTAAGGTTAGGTTTCCCTGAAAATGGAGGAACCATAAGTGCAACAAGAAAAATTCCACCCCTCTAGTATGCCAAGTTGAGAGCAGTTACTTAGAACAACAGGAATAAAAGGATGAAGATGAAGACAGAAATAAAGACAAACAAAAAAGAGTCCTCATTTATTTTTTTTTTTTTTTATTATTATTATTATTTTATACATACAAGCTGGGGTACAAGCCAGAGCTGTGGGGCGGCGAGAGGGTTCACCAGAGTCAGAGCGGGTAGCAGAACAGGCAGATCAGAAATACACTGCTGAGGGTAGCAGCAGGCGAGGCAGGAGAGGTCCGCCGCACCATGTGGGATTCTCCCCGCCCGGGCGTCGAACTCGCGTCGCCACTGCCGACAGCTCCACAGCGCAGCGCTTAACCGCTGCGCCACCGGGGAGGCCCAAGAGTCCTCATTTTGAATTGCAAATTGTACAGAATTCCCCCATCATGTGGAGGCAATTTGAGATTTCACATCTACCCAGCTGCATCAATGGAGGGTGCAATCTGACTCTCTCCTCAAACCACTGCAGTAATAAATAGCACAGGTCATTCCTTCTTATCCTAGTGAAGTCACACAAAATGGTTACATCCAGCTGGGAAAGGAAAAGTTTCTGAGCTGAGGATGGTCGACATTGTGGGAATTCTCTGGTATGTCTTGAATACCAGATTTTTTTCTTTTGTCTTCATAAGAAGAAAATGACACATATTCAGTCTAGTGCAGTTTTTCTTTCATTTTGCCCCCTATAAGGAACACCACAAAGGGCGCCTAGCTCTGCTGTGCTGTGTGCATTTCCTTATCCCACACCTTGGGATCCACAGACATGTCTTCCCTTGAAAAGTCCAGCAAAGGAGTTGTGGGGAAAAGTAAGTGGTGTTAACTGGAAATAAAGTTTCCATGACAGTTAGACAAAGAGTTTATTAGATAATCAAAGTGAAGATTCAAACCTGGGAAGCTGTCTGACAGATTTTACTCTTTGAGATCTAGTCCAATAAGCACAAGTTTGAATTCAGCTTACATAGGTAGGAACAGCAAGTCACTGACCCTGAAAATGTAATTATTCTTAAAGGAGGAGGGTACTGGGGGAACTTCTAGTTCTACATTTTCATGACCTAAGGATATGTTGATATTATCAATATGCAAGGGAAAGTAACCAGGTTTTAATCTCTTTCTTTCTAAAGCAATATTCTGCAGAGATGCAAAGGCAGGGTACCCATTGTCAAATCTCCTTTATGGGCTCCTTAAACAGGGGGAAGGAGAAAAGACCACCTTCACCTGCAGGCAGGAGATTTTGCATAGTTGTTTTAGACTTCAAGTCTGTGCAAAAGGCTTGATCTCCTGTCTGCCAGAGCAGGGAGGAGTCATTTTCCAGCACAACTCATAGTATGTTCACATTGGTATCAGGGTTCATTATGAAGTTGTAGCTGCCTCCTGACAGTTACAATTTAGTAGTCTAGTGGGGCCCTATATACTTCCTTTAGAATCAAGATCCTCTCTTCCCTCTAAAAGGACCAGGAACCATTCTTTCTTCTCATATTTTTGGAAGATTGCTACAGTCCATTGACAATAGTTCTTGCTAAAAATGGCTGAGCCTATCCAGTATTTCTGAGCACTCTCCCATGGGCCCCTGAATATGCCACCAAATTAGGCTGCAGACCTTCTCCCACCTCCTATGGCATTTTAGTATACAGCTGATTGCATACATGAAGCATGCCCCTTTCAAAGGAGAAACATTAGGAGTTATAACTAAGCCCATTAATCCCATGTATATGCTGCAAAAATAAGTCTCTGAAGGAAAAAAAGCATAAGGAAGCTAAAATTAGAACATGTTCAACTCACATATAAAACTGTCTTCTGTTGAGCTGCTGCGTAGGTAAAATTGCAGCTTGGAATTTAGACAGCAAAGTAGGATACAGTTGACTATGAACTCTTTCAGATCAGATGCCACGATTTGTTTAGCTCTCCAGCGTCAAGTACACTGCCTGACACGTATATGACAGTTAACAAATGGTAATAGAGTCTGAATCTGTTCAAAAGAAAGATGAAAGAGAAAGTGAGAGATTCTCTGTTTTAGAAATACTATCAGCTAAAAACTTAATGAGTTTTAGAACACAAAGGTTGTTTTGAGTATTATTAAACATAAGACCAGTTTTATGAAAAACTGAAAGAGGCCTAGATAATAAGGGCAATGTATTACTAACTCATGTATCCTATCAGAAGGACTTAATTACAGAGGAGCCTAATAATTACAGAGAAAGACTGAGCATCTAAATGGTAATCATGAAAATGAAAGGACTCATAAGTCAGTGAATGACCAACAAACTTGAACTTGTGAGTAGACAACCAAGGTATTGGCTAAACTCTATACAATGCCCAAAGTATGATGAAAACTCTAAGATACCAAGACATTTAAAAACTGTAATGTGAAGGGACCGCAGGAAGAAAATTATTTTAAAGAAAACAGAACATCAAGTTAAAGCCCAACAAGTGTCACAACTAACTACAATAGTATAAGATGGCTGGGTGTGGCATATGTTAGTATAAGGTTGTTTTATTTTTAAATTTTTAATCACTAAGCCAAACCAGCTACCCATTTGTCTTAAATCATCTTAGATTCAGCATTACCAAAGTAAGTTCTTGTTTTTCATCCTAGGATTTGACATGACTTTAACAAAGTTTTTAAGTGTGCTAATTAATTTATTAGAGAT
Organism: Scalopus aquaticus; assembly: GCA_004024925.1. Classification (NCBI taxonomy): domain Eukaryota; kingdom Metazoa; phylum Chordata; class Mammalia; order Eulipotyphla; family Talpidae; genus Scalopus; species Scalopus aquaticus. Next base: position 13,547 of record PVIJ01003724.1, read on the forward strand.
AGATGTTTAAATCCTAGGAGACATAATTTATGTTTAAAGATACTTTACTATTTTAGTAAATAAACATAATCTGAAATTTCCCTAATCAGATTGAGGAAAATAATTTATATAGTCATTTAATTAAAGAAGACTATACATGAGGAACAATTCTCACCAATTTTTCATTTAAATATATTCAAATCTCATTTGAAAACTGCCTCCTGAACTCAGTTAGTTCTGAAAACTCTGCACAGACATAAGCCAAACCATAGTCTTAAATAACAGAGTGCCATCTGATAACCTAAGTGTATAGAGAGCTAAATGACAAGACTCACTGATAAGGTATGTAAATTTGCTCTTATGACAAGATGAATTGAAAGCTTTTATTGCTAACCCCAGGAAGAATAAGAACCACAAGAAATTATGTGCAGAACAGAGCATGAGGATTGTTTGAAAGCTCATGAGTAATCTGTATGTTTACTCTTTTCCTCATTTCAAAAAGAACCCCATTTCATTTTACAGGACTGCTAGAAATATTTACGGGAAACTTTTTTTTTTTTTAAAGAAAAGTATGCGAACAAATATGGCTACTAAGTTCATTGTAATTCTATGCAAATTATATTTGATGAATACTCAAAACCACTAGATATTTGTCAGCTAAAATATATCTCTCACTTCAACCCAAATTCCATTTATCCTCTAAATCTCTTAGGAGTTCTATGGAAATGATTCTCATTAACAAAATTTGACAGAGAAAGGGAGATTCCATATGGCAAATGAGTTAAAGTGATTTCTCTAGGTTACTGAATAAGTCACTATAATGAAAATATATCTTGGATATAGGACTCTTGATTACTAAATCTAATTCTTTGACTATCATATTATGAATTAACAGAACCCAAGATGAATTTAAATCTTAATAACGAAAAAGTTGAAAGCCAGGTAGAGAAATGAAAGTGATTTACAATTAACCTAGATGGTATTGATTCTGAAACTGTAATGTATTTAGAGCTGAGTATATAAAGTTATTATTAATTTAGAGACTAAAGTATTTTTTAAAAAGCACTGTCCTCCCAGGCCTCCCTGGTGGCTCAATTAGTTAAACGCAACACTATGAAGCTATCCAGAGCTGCTGCAGCTCGAGTTTGATACCTGGAGCTTCCCACATGGTGCAGCAGACCTCCCCTGCCTCACCCACTGCTCCCCTCAGCAGTGTACTTCAGTCAGTCTGCCTGTTCTGCTCCCCACTCTGTCTTGGGGGAATCCTCTCACCACCCCACACCTCTTGCCTACACCCCAGTTTGTATGCATAAATAAATAAATCTTTAAAAAAAAAAAGCACTGCCCTCCCACTCCCTGCACAGCTAAGGGTGTTGTGCTTTCAGCAGCGTAATCAGATATATTTTCAATACTAATAACTAAATAACAGGTCATGGAATTAGAAACACCACACAGAATTGCAGAATACAATAAGAATCGTTTTTCTTCCAACATTTGTCACAATATACCCACCCCCAGACATCAATATAAATGATGGGGAAGTTGACATTTAAATCCTGATGATAGGCAGCAGCTCTCCTGCATACCTATGTCTATGCTGGTGTCTCTTAAAACTAACACTTGCAAACACAGCTCTCCTGCCCACCTGCGACTAGGAAAGTGCCTCTTTTTTCTCTTTCCTTTTCTTAACAAACCTGTCCCTTTTGGGGGTAACTCTTGTGTCTGTGCAAGGGTCCTTTACTTCCTTTTCCCTTTTTATATAATAAACCTGCACTTTTAGATATAAATTAATTAATTCTGATGATAGTCCTTGAAGTCAAGAATAAATTTCAAAATCTATCAATCACTAAAAGAAAAACAAAATACACCACCATTATAGATTGATCTCTATTGGACAACTACTTAAGTGTTGGCACAGGTTGACCTCCCTTTCACAATCTGGGCCAGTTCACCCCTCCTTAGGCAACCTGGTGGTCCCCCCACTCCCAGGAGGTCACCATTCAGACTTAGAGTGGACACCAGATCAGCCAGAACCTCCAAGTAGCTGGGACTACAAGGGCAACACACTGTACCTGGCTGCCCTTCCTTTTGTTAGACAAATAACCCATTTTTTTTTTTTGCAATCATGGAAACAGATGATTCATTTCTGTATCATGAGCATCAAGCCTCATTTAACCCATGAACATTAAATATCAGCTCCAGGAAGAAGTTGGATAGATTAATTTAGAAAAATAGGAATCTACCCAAAGGACACAAAAACATTAATTCAAAAGGATACCTGCACCTCTACATATATTACAGCATTATTTATAATAGGTAAGATATGGAAATAACCCAAATGCATAAAAATTGATCACTGGATCATGAAGATGTGGTATATATACACAATGGAATACTATTCAGCAATCTAAAAAGATAAACTCATGCCATTTGCAGCAACTTGGATGGAATTAGAAGGGATTGTACTTAGTGAAATAAGTCAGAAGGAAATAGAAAAATATCGGATGGTTTCACTTACAAGAGGAATACAGGGGAACCAAATAAGGAATCAGAGGGAAACATTTATAAACAAAAAAAAAATTGACAACTATAAATGAGAGACATTCTGCAAGGGATGGGGAGGGAAAAGGAGGGAGAGGGATCAAAACAGGGGAGGGAAGAACACAAGGGACTATGGTGATGGTGCACGGTGAATTAGTGATGAAATTCTATGGGAACTACACCTGAGAGGAGAAAGCAAACATTGCATAAAAATGAACAATGATGTAAAATATATATAAATAAATTATATTTTAAAAATAAATAAATAAAAGCAACTCAAAAAAGACTGGAAGGACATTATCTAGTAAAAAATGTTCTTCAAATCATATCCATGAGCTACAAATGAGAACTTGTGAATAAAATCATAGTCTTTGCATAGTTCTACTAGACAGACTGAAATCTATGACTGAGTATCCCTGAAGGTAACATAGCCATGGCAGTGATTTAGGAGAGTTTATTAGCAAGAAATCTAAGTTTGAAAGCAGGTATTCAGAACAATGCAATGCACAAAAGGAAGAATATTTGACAGGGCTCTTCCAAGTAATTATTAGTCACCAAAGTCACTCTTTCTTGTTGTCAAGATCTCCCATCTTCACTATTTCTTTTTCTGCTACCATGTTTGTATGGGTTTTTTTTTTTTTTTTTTTACAACTTTTTCCTGAGCTATTGCAAACTCCTTATTTCTCCCTGTGGTCTCCCTGTGGTCTATAATCCTACACATTACTTGTAGTCAGTCATTGTTCCCACAACATGCTCCCCTTTGTCATTTCTCTACTCAAGATGGTCATTGTGTTTCTATTCTTTATCACAATTTTATCCATAGATCATTCTTCATGAAGAAAGCAAAGCTAAAGGAAATTTATTATTACTATTACTATTGTGTTTATTGTTGTAGTTTTTGTTATTGTTAAATCTGAAAGTTTTATCTAAGATGGTCTGTATCTGAGATGTTTTCCTGAGTCTTGGGAGGTATACCCCATTCTCCATTGATATTAATCCTCTTCCCCCTTCTCCCAACCCAATATTTCTCTCTGCCTCCAATTCTCTCATTAACTCTTGGACTTTGACTTTCATCATCAACCATCTTCTGCAACTGCTCTTCCTTTTGAAGGTGCCCCATCCTATAAGGCTGAATCTCTAAAATATGGTATAAGCAACCAGGAGGTAAGCAAAAAAGTTGACACATAGCTAAAGAGATTAGAATTTCTATTTGTATATTATATTCTATAAGAATATGAAAGAAAGTAGCCTTTGATAATATTTAATATAAAGATAATATGATATGTATATATGTGTATGTATATACCAAACACAACTACACACACAGAAAATATGAAAAGGTGTGGCATGCAACTCACAAGTAACTGATCATTCTAGCATACTAGACATAATGAATTTATGTGCCTATTAAGATAGATTTATGGATGATACTGAATTTTTTTAACATAAACTAAAGCTCACAAAAATAAGACTCTTTAAAAGATTCCTGATAAGAAACCACAGCTTAAGAAAAACAATATTGATAAAACAAGACAAGAAAATGACAAGGCATTTCTATCTTTACTTCCAATGCTTTGTCTATACATTAAAAAATAAAATTAAAAATCTAATTAGTAATCTAAATTATACTATAATATATACATATTATTATATTACTATCCAATAATCTAAGAGTAAGATTAAAATATGATCAAGAAAACTATCTTAAATATGGATCTATTTCCATTATGTTAACTTGAAGAGTTTTCAAACTTAAAGATGTTTTGATTTTATTTTGCCAAAAGACCACGTTTCAAATTTGTTGATCTTTTCTGCATTGAAAATTTGCTAGCAATAATATATTAGTCAGAAATATAAAAAATAAAAATTTAAATGGTCACATTAAGATAAAGAATGAATAATTAGTTATTTTCAAAAGAAATATGTGCTATGAAGAAAGAATACTGAAATTAAATATTTGTAAATCATTATATAACAATATTTCTAATCCTTATATTATATTGATACCAAAACCTTTTCAAATTAAACAGTTTCACACCTGCACCCTAAAAATAATTTAAAATATTATTTTAATGGTTTTAAAATCCTCCAAATAGATGTGTTGAGTTCATTTGCTTTATATAAAAATGGACTACAACTCAGAGTATAAGAATAATTTGTTGACAACTCTGTTGACATTGGGGACAAAGTAAACTTACAAACTGAATTTCAACAAAGAACTGTAATCAGGGTAGGACTGGAAAATAAGATCATAATTTAATAAGTATAGCCATTAAGGTTTGGTTTACTCTATCTCTGTGATACATCTTTTTTCATCTGAACACCATTAAAACCAGGTATCAAATCAAAATAACTCAGAGCTAGACCTTGGAATTACAATCACTATGTGATTTGTAAAGTTAAACCAAAATTTTAAAGTATTTTATTAACTTAATTTGTAATCAAGATTTTCAGCATTAGAGAATGTACACAAAGATGTAAATAAAAACCCTCACAATCTACATTTGAATTGGAAATAACAGTAAGTATTCACAGTCTACTTTTATTCTTTCATAAACACAAACAACACAGGTCTATCTGTCTCCCTTTATGGCTCATCATTCATTCTCTTGACTTTATCACATATTTGCTGCCAGCTCCCAATCTCTGTGTTCAGTCCTGTTCTCTCCATTCCAATCCTGCATGTTTCGTAGCACAGCCCTCCAATATGGACGACTCACAGTAATTCAGCCCCCATATGTGTAAGACGTGTCCTGACACAAAGAATCAAAAATTTGACATTAAACATGCCCCCACCTGACTCTCCATCCTTCCAAACAAATCCTCTGGATTTTTAAATTTTAGTATATCTTCATACTTTTTTCATCTTCCCTCTTGATTCTTATCGCACAACCCAAATCCAGGTTTTAATTGGTCCCTCACATAGCATAGCTGAAAATAGCCTCTTAACTTCTGATGCCATTCTCTCTGCTTTCGATACCATCTGCATAGCACAGAAGTATTGACATTAGTGAACCTTCCCTTTTATCAGGCCACATCCCCAGCCAAAACTTTCAAGAACCCCTATTTCCTACTGAAGCAATTGTCTTAAGTCAATTGTCTGGTTTTCACAACCTTCTGTTATTTAGCAACACCCATCAGTCCAAATACTACTTCACCGTTCCATCCAGGACATTTTCCTTTCAACTTATTCCTGTCTCTGTGTCTTTGTTCCTCTTGGTTTTGTTTCCTGCACTATCCTTCTCTTCTATCACCATCATTAAATGTCTAAGTTAACTTCTTGTGCGAAGGCTTCCCTGAATTACACTTGCTCCCACTTTTCTATCCCCTCACTAAAATTCTAATGCACTTATTCTCTGTGCAATCAATTTCAGACTTTGTTATTGGTTTAAAAAATTGTGTCATCAATTTTATCATAATTTTATTATCAACCTCAAACTTCAATAGCTTATGAATATTCAGGTGGGGAAGGTTATGAGCGATATCAAAAAGAAAAGCTTCAAAAGGGAAAGTTACAGCTTATCAGGAGATGAGTTTCCTGAAGCTTTTAATAAGTACCCTTTTATTTGTAAGCAAAAGAAATCTAACTCAATCTGACTTTTGGGAAAAAATGTAAAAATATTAATTCACGCTACCGGAAAATCCAAGGGGTTCATCTAGATGCCTGGGGGGTTTAACAATCCTACTGAGGGCGTCCCAGGTGGCGCAAGGGGTTAAGTCTCAGCACTGTGAAGCTATCGTCAGCCACTAAAGCAGGAGTTAGATCCCAGGCCAGGGAGCTAACCCACATGGCATAGCAGACCTCGCCTGTCTCGCCTGCTGCTCCCCACAGCCTTGTATTTCAGTAGATTCGCCTGCTCTGCTCCCCACTCTGTCTCTGGTGAACCCTCTCACCAACCCCCCACACACACACACCTCTGGCCTACACCCCAACTCTTGTATGCAAAATAAATAAATCTTAAAAAAAACAAAATAATAATCCTACTGAGACTTTTTCCACATTTTTGTGGTTCCATTTATCTCTTGGTTCATTTTCAGACCAGTTTTCCCAATATACTATGAAAGATAACCACCGGCAGCACAAATCTTTCTTTGGACTAATGAACCAAACGGAAGAAAGATCTCTCTTAGTGCTCACACACTAGGAAGCCTCTCACCAGCAACGCTCAGTCACATCCCACTCCTGCACCAATCACTGGGCAGTCCTACACTGCAGGTACATAAAGAGCAGTGTTGTAGAGACATGAGGAAGCTTCTGTTGTCTTGATTTAAGACACAGGCAGCTACCAATTGCATCTGTTCCTAGAACTGGTCACTTCCAAATTCATGAACTAACTGTTTTTACAATTTATGAAACAACTTCCATGTAGAAAGTCACTTGGCCTCTGTTCTCTAACTATATGCCAATTTTCATGTTCACATAAAAAGAAAAAAAAGCAGCTACGAATAGAATTCAGATCTGACACATGAGCCAGATGTATATTGCTATTGGATTATTGTGATTGTGAGAGTAAGTGGGAAGTACAGGGACAGCATTATCCTGTTGCTTCTTGAGCAGACTCTATACCTGGAGTATTTGCAGTCCACAGCAGCGTGTCATTATTCACAGGAATGTGGAGGAAATCACCTTTCTATATGCATGTGTCCTGCCTGCAGATTGACCTAGCTCCATGGAAAGTCAGGCCTGGCATTGTCCTGTGTGTTAAGTCTGCCTTTAGTTTACTCAGTGCCCTTAACTTATAAAGCTGAAAAAAAAAAAAACATACTAAGTAAAAAAAATGACAATATGAATATTCCGGTACTACAAAATAAACAAAGTTAAAACAATGGTTTGAAATTATATGAAGTATGAGTTCCAAAACTGTAATCTCAGCTTTTCTCTATTACGTGGGAAAAGCCTCAATTTTTCATGTAAAAAGTAAACAGAATGCTAGCCAGATGTTCTCATAGAAAAATAAAGATGAATACATGCAATTTGTAATGGAAAACATAGTAGGAATGTTTGAACATAAGAATCTTTAACAAATTTCATGATATTTATGTAACTTTTCAAAAGTGAAGAGAATAATGTGTTAAGCTCTTAACTTTCTCTGATTTAGTGTACAAGTAAAGACTGCCTTAGCACTGTCTCTGACCACCACTAATAAATAGAACAAATAAAAATATCTGTCCCAAAAGACATACTTGTGAAATTCCAGAGGAATTTTCCTTAGTAAAAACTATAAAAAAACCAAAGTCATCCTGCTAAAATTTAAAGTTGTAGTTTCTAGGGCTAAATTTATTTTCTTAACAAAGATCAGGCTTTCTCTTTCATAAGGTGATGTATTTCCTATTTACAGTTTGATCTTTCAAGACAACTTCACATTAAAATATCAGCATCTAACTGAACTTCCTGTTAAAATGCAAGCATTACTCATTGCTCTCTTAATCACCGCCCTCCCCCCCCATCACACTTCTAAGAGACAGTGAGTCTCGTGTTTTGTTCACCTAAACTTAGCATTCCTTCCACAGGACTGAGGAGAACTCTAGGCTATGGGCGCCTGTGAGTTCTACTTAGGTCTCAGCACTTGCTCCTGCAGACATGACCCACACAACACAAGAAGTTCTGGCCTAGTGGGATCACGAACTTCTTTCAGCCTGAGATCCAAGGATCAACAAGGACCAGTCATTTTCCCACAACTCCAGGACATTACTGATTAAAATCTTATTTTCCTTGTGGCTTTATGAGACCCAGATGTCTTTCTGTGTTTAGATTAAGTTACAAATTCAAATTTCAATCAGAGATATTGCTCCTGGATCTTGAATGGGATGTGGTAAGTAGAATGAAAGATCCAAAGTTTCATTCTTCTGGTGAAATGATGTGTGGGATTCTCTCACTAATCAAAGTGAATTAATTAGTTATGAAAATCATAGCAGGACAAATGAATACCTTAGTCTATTACACAGAGTTGAGCATGGTCTTCCATTAATACACAGCACACAATGAGTAGTTTTATCTTCAAGGTTTTAAAGGATTATGGAAATAAAAATAATATTGACATAAAGATCCCCACTTTCCCACTCTAACCAATAATCTATTTTTTTAAAATAAGTTGACTTTGGCCTCTGTATTCAATGCAAACCTACTCTGTAGAAGTTTACTAAATAGAAATTTTTAAGACAGATTTCTAGAACTGACCAATGAATAGTCCTGGACAACAGAAAATGGGCACTTAGATTTCAGTCATCTGGCACGTAAACATTTAAGATTCATTTTCTCCCTTTTCATGCTGTGTCTAGCCAGCTATCAGACTGAACTGTTTTAAGGATGTTATCTTCCTCCCCAGCACTGACTTGTCTAATTTCTGCTTCTCTGCAGGCCAACCTGCTGGGGGGCTTTATCATTACCCTGGTTCTCCCCCAAAACAAATCTAACCACTGTCTGCAAGGCATTTGGTTAACACATTATGTGCATATAATAAGATGTTCACTCTCCACAGATGTATAAAGCTAAAAAATAGCATTATCATAACATCTTCCAGTTCAGCTATTTTAAGGCCGCTGTACTCCCATATCACAAAGCCTTGCTATTTATAAAATCCTGCATATGGAAGACTCATCCCTCCTGTGAGATTGCAGTCCAATGTGCACAGAAGACAAAATTACAGACCCTGAACTCGAGGAGACACTCATCCTGGCTTGCTTATCTTCCTTGAAGTAAGTCAAGTTTATTAATCTTTTTGTCCAAGTCAGAAAGAAAACAAAACAATTTTAACTTGACAAGGGGATATAAACAAACAATATCAGCATGAAAAGCAGCCAACCTTACTCCAGAAAGGTACAGCTCCTTGGTCAGAGCAGTGGGGGAAAGCGTGGAGGGCCGGTGAGCTCCGAGCTCGGCGTGTGAATGGTTCTGCCCTCAGCTGGCCTCGCTGCTCACACAGGCACCGAGGGGATTCGCCTCTCAGGAGTCATCCCCACAGAATTCCCACCACCCATTCACCCGTGAACTAACGCCACAGTCCCTTGTGTCCCTTCCCTCCCCTGATTTGATCCCTCTCTCTCCTCCTCCCCTGCAGAATGTCTCTGATTTGTAGTTGCTTATTAATTTTAGTTTGTTTTTTTTTATTTTTTTTAGTGTTATTGATGTAAAAAATAAATAAATTATATTAAAAAAATGCAGCAAGTGGAACAGAGGGAACGTGCTTCCCGTCTAGCAACTGGACAGACATCCCTGATGGGAAATGATGAAGAAAATGCCTGTACTTGACTTTCTGGACAATCTGAACAATTTCTTCCCCAAAAGAGTTTGGTGTATTGCTCTCCTCCAAAAGGTTTAAAGTCCCTGGATTGCTAGTGAAGTTTACGCTCAGTTGTCAGAAGTATCAATACTTTCATGCTCTGCCCTGCAGAAAGTTTAACAGGAGTTGCAAGTATTGTTATCCTGCACATCAGTGCAGCATCCGAAAACAAATGGTCTGCAAAATGAAGTCCCTTCTTTACGTTTATTTGACCAAAGGATTCCAAAGAGAATGCTTGCTGAGCGCGCCTTTCAATGAGGTACCAGAAACAGGATTTGGGAGCGCTAGCTGGTCAGGAGTCTAGCTCTTACCCGGCAGACGCATGGCCTTTATTTCTACACATGGGCCCGGGACCACAAAAGGGAAAGACAGTGCCAAGGTGGCTCATGCGTTTTCCCTTCACTTAGTCCTCAAGGATGTCTCGCCATCCTTGTGGGCCATAGGCCTTATGACATGAGCGAATCCAAAACAGCCTCTCTGTCCTGTGCAAATTTACTCTATTGCTCCTGATACTGCTACTGAGGATTCTAGCTCTGGGTTTTGCACATGACCTGACCCCTAGCCTTCAGACCACTGGCTTTAGGCTAAAGCAAAGGCAAAAATTCCCACCATTTGTCACTTAAACAGGGTAACATTTACTATGTTTACCCAAAAGGGCCCTGTTACACAGGAACAGGTGTCAGGTGTGAAGAGCCTAGCCCACCCAGGCAGCTCCCCTGCTGCCTTCTCCTCACCTCGGGCACACAGGCATCCAACCAACACCCACCCCATTCTCCATCCTCACTCCCAGATTTGCACCAGCTTAGAAGTGACTTCTGATGAGGAGGACACAGACATCTACAGTTCAGGACCCAGGGATTCCAGCACTTACTTTGCTTGGGGCACTTTCTTGGCTTATGACACACTGGAAGGCTGCCAGCCAAGAGGGCACCAGGCCCCTCAACCCCTGCTCTAAGCATGTGCTCAGTTCCAATGCTCCTACAATTTCTGGAAAGGAGGGCACTGAACATTGTGCTCTGGCTGGATTTGAGGAAGCATTTTTCTGTGTCAGAAGCCGATATGTCACTGAGACTTTTTTCCCTTCAGCAGAGATATTTCCCCAGTATCTCAGTAAACAGAGAATCAGGACCATTTCTCTGATTATAAAGACCAATTTGTGAAATTCGAGGGCAAGATAGACAAGCTATTACAGGCTAACAGAATAATAGGATATGTACGTGTGTGTGTGTTTGTGTGTAAATATTTTCCATCCTGCTTAGTTATATGTTATTTTAGGGGTAAATATGTAGATTAAGCACATATTATCATTAATGACACATCATTTGTTGGGATTCATGTAAGGCAAAAATGTAACCAGAGAATGGATACCGTTCTACTTCTCTAGAGACCCACCAAAACAAGGCTAAAGGGGAAACAGAGCTTTGCATTCATCCATTGCCATTTGTGCCGTGGAATTACTCATGTTTGCCTGGCCCCTGATGAGTCACCAGCTGAACTCCAGGCTCAGTAATGCAACCTCTGCGTGTCAGGTGCTTCCAGGGCGGGTCAGACAGAGGTCAGCAGACTGTCAAAAGTCACACTTGGCTACTCTTAAAAATACCTTGGGAATGTCTGTCTAGAAGGATTAAAGTCACTCTGATACCTGATAAAAAAAGAACTACATTTGCCTAAAAAGATGAACAGTCTGTAGCAAATATAAATGAGAAGTGAGGACACCAAACTCATATGCACTGTATTAGATTTCTAAAATAGGAAGCATAATATGCTACCCATTCCACCATGGAGAAAGGTAGGAATTCACTTCCACAATAACCACTCAGCTTAGGTAAGCAACTTGGTCCTATAATTGGCTCATTTTTCTTAAGGCACAGGAATGCTGATTCACTATCCTTTCACTAATAAAGCTATCATACTGAAGCTCTGGAAAACTGTGAGGTCACTAGGCTTAGGCCACACTGAGGCCAGGATAGTGCTGCAATTATGCCATCCAAGACAGACATTCGTCTGTTTTCTAAAGGACCCAAGGAAAAAGTTTGCAAACTCAGTGATGTTTTCTAGGTCTCAGAATTTTGCCTCTACTGTCTAGAAAGTTGCCTTGTGCAACTGAAGTTCATTCTCCTCACGTTCTCAGATCATAGAAAATAGATAGTCATTACGTAGGTCAATAATAATTTCTAAAATAGTATCATGAGCAGTTCAAGTGGAAAAGTAATCAACTAGTTGTTTTATCAAACCAGTAACCCCCTACAATTATCAGAGAAAATTTATTTTCCTGATTTCCTTTTATTCAAGTATTTCTATTCTATTAAACATGGACTCCATCCAGACAATTATGGCAAATTTTGCTTAGTTTCACATAAGCAAACATGTAGAATTTATGTTATTATTGTCAACATTGCTATAAGAACAAAGTTTAAATCTTAAAGATTCAGGCTAAGACACTCCTGTTCCTAATTCCAATTCATTTAACTCTCTAATCATCATACAATGACACACTTTAAAGTCTTTAAATTAAATCTTTGATAGAAACAAGAATAATGGGACAGTATATAGCAACTTGATCTTGTAGTTTTACAGTAATTCTTCTTCACTTCTTTTTCAGGTATCTTACCTAACCTTCCCCTCACTCAAGTAATACAACTTCTTCAGTAACATCTGAAGAGGAAAGTAGTGCTTTATAATTGAATAATGTCTTCTACCAAGTGTGGGGGCAATAGGCCCGAAGCATTAGAAGAGAGACCATAGGTTTCTGCCCAATGAAGTATTCCCTCAACTTTCACAGTTTTCACAGGAGACTGAAAGTTCAGTCTTAACAGCAACTTGTCTCACTTGAAATTGTGAAGTTATCAAAAGAAGTTGTGCTCCTGATTTATCTAAGTATATTAGAGGTCACTCAAAAAACTAAACACACAGATGCTATGCTTTCTAGGTTAAATAGCATTTTGTTAAGAGAAAAAAGACATGTAACTCTGCCATTTTCTCCTAATTCTATCAAACCATCTGTCCTAAGCCATGGATGCTTGCCAGTCTTTCTTATTATCTTTTGTTGGGTGTTTTTCTTTCTATTGTTTGATCAGACTTCTTTATTCATTTATCAGAGTCCCTTTTGTAGATATATTTTACTAATATATTCTTTCAATCTATATTACCTATTATGTGCCAGACATCGTCCTAATTTGTTTAGTTAAATTCCTCTCTTCTCCATCAGGATGGTTTGTAACTGCTTAATATTTCTGTTATTTTCAACAACCTGACAGTTCTCTGTCAGACTCATTCTACTTTGGCACCTGTGGCTGTAGAACAATGTCCACCTTTAAAAATTATTTCAAAAAAACCTAACATTTATTTTTCAAGTAATTATTGCTGAAAATATCAGCAATTCATTTTTTGGTCTGTTAACATAAATTTAATGACATAAACTTTTAGATGGCCAGGACATCAATTCAAAGTTCCTGTCTCTTTTATTATCTAATTCTTTTTTGATTTGGTTAATCGGTTACAAAGTAACCCAGAATAATTATTCCCTTCCCATTGCGTCTGCAAATTTTACTAAAAGCTAGTTATAGGAGGAACAATTTAATATTTTATCACATGCTCTAATTTGAAAACAATGAATGTATCTATCTGTATCTAGGTAGGAAGCAAATAGCATACTCAAAGTGGGTTATAAAAGAGGGTTTGATGAAAAGACTCTTACTAAATATGTGGGTAATATTTTGGAGGAAACTGGATTCAGACAAGGAGACATCCTGTAGGAAGTTTACTGGGCAGCGCCTTTGGGAACACCACCGGTTAGGGTAAAGGAACAGATTGGCAGAAGTAGGAACTGAATAACAGGATCATCACAACAAAGCTTTGAATCCAGCTCTGGAATTTGTATAGCTCTTCAAAATGTGACTCTGGGGGTGGGCAATGTGTTGGCAGAGAAAAGATTCTGGGCTCACCTACTCTACATACTCACAGCTAGATTGCAGCAGAACAAAGTCAAAGTCCAGAAAGAAAATAGATGATTATAGCACATGCTAGGAGTTACTTCTGGAGGAGGGGGAATCCAGAAACCAGTGGAATGGGTCAAGCAGGCAGCCCACTATTGCCTCCTTAGGGGGCCACCATATCTCTCTGAGATTACTACACTAAGCCCCTACCTGATTTGTCTCATATCTGCTTTTGTCCTACTCCAATCCACTTTCAATAGGAAGTGAAGAGTATTTTCACATGTATTTTTATGTATTAATAATAATTTTTACTTTAATGTAGCTATTTCAATGTATTTATTCTACCCTTCTTAAAATATCTTTTACTGGTTTTCTATTTAAGATAAAATTCAAGGTCCCACATGAATTTACATCTGCCTCCTTTAAAGTCCTATCTAACACCATTTTCTCCTTCAATAGCTACACTCCAAACTTCCAATTCAGTTCCTCAAATGTACCCATTCCAGAACACTTTTACATACTCTTTCTTAAATCTAGAATATTCTCTCCCCACCACTCATGGCCTGATATTTTCCATTAATTCTCTAGCTATCAGTGTAAGTATCAGAGATATCTTCTTTAATCTCCCACCCACCTGCCCCTTCATAGCCTCTTGTCCTTCAGTTTCACAGCCCTTGACATAATCTGTAATTTATGTGAAAAGCTGACTCTATCTATCACTAGACACCAACCGTCATGAAAATAGAGAGTAGTTTTGTTTTTTCGCAATGATCAAGCACCTAGCACTGTGGCTGCATATAATTGTCATCAGTAGAAATGTTTTAAGTTATAAAATTAATAGCACCATATATATTTAAGATAAAGCAAATAAAATAATATATAAATTAATAGCCTCAACCCAGTCTTCTGAAACCCAAGAGAAACTCCCCAGAAGAAAAGATAGACAACTGGAGTTCTACAGGAAAAGAAAAAAAATAGTTCTATGACAAGTTTTTAACCTTTGATGCACACTAGTTACCCTGGAAAAGTTTCAATAAGTTTTGACCCCACAACATCAGACTTAGTTGGCAGGGGAAGGCCTTAGGCATTTTTCAGCACCTTGACTGGAAAAACAGAATTGAGAAATAGAATTAAATTAAAAGCTGGGCTATGTAGAATTAGGAGATTCAAGAATGAGTTTTGTTAAAGCCTGAAGGCAAAAGGGGGCATGATATTGTTCATAAAAATATTCCTCATTTAAAGGCTGAAATGCAGTCAAATGCTCTACCACTGAGCTAACCCCCACGGTGGCGCAGCGGTTAAGCGCAGCGTTGTGGCGCTTTCGGCAGCGGCGACGCGAGTTCAATGCCTGGCCGGGGAGATTCCCACATGGCGCAGCAGACCTCTCCTGCCTGCCCGCTGCTCCCCTCAGCAGTGTGTTTCCGTCGCTCTGCCTGTTCTGCTCCCCACTCTGTCTCTGGTGAACCCTCTTGTCGCCCCACGCCTCTGGCCTGTACCCCAGCTTGTATGCATAAATAAATAAATCTTTAAAAAAAATAAAGGCTGAAATGTAGACTATAGGGAGGAAATGGCAAGAGATCAAACTGAAGGGCTAAACAAAGATAGACTTGAAAGCATCTACTTGTCAGCAACTCTGCTAAACTTGGACACTGTTTTACTGTCTTAAGACTATGATAAGATTTGCACCCCTCTGTTTTTAGGTTGAAAATGAATTGCGATGAAGTGTGAGGTCACACATGAGGTTACAGAGAGAAGATAGGTCGCTGGAGTTATGATCTAGACAATATTCACCTGAAGACTAGTGCATCATTTTTTTTTTTTAAGTCAAGGTTATTCCAGGGTAAGCTTTCAAATGATGTAATAGATCAGCATTCTTGGTCTTGATGTAATATTTTCTATAAATTATTGTTATGATATTATGTCCTTTTAAGAGATACATTCTATCTCTCTCTCCTCTCTCCTCTCTCTCTCCCCTCTCTCTCTCCATATATCTTAAATCTGCTGGTACAAGAAAAAAAATAAAAGAGTATGTTTACAGTTCACTTGATGATCTATAAGTATTTTATAATTACAGTGGAGTTAATCTTTTTAGGGAATTTTCTGTAATTCAAATGTATCATATAATATGGTGTAAGTCATTAAAATTAAAGAAGGTCTTGTTCCCATAAATGATCTGAGGAGTCTTTCTATGAGTCTATTTAAATAGCACCCTTTCCCCAGGGAAAGTTATCACAAAATCGTATCTTGAAAACTTTGGATTTTGTCCCATTAGAATCATGTGTGCTAATTTGACCATCACAGAAAGTCGATATTTTGTCATCAAGAACCAAAATAGTTAGAAGCACAGGACATAAAAGGAAAAGGAAAACAAAAGACATTAAAATCAAAAAGTGGTTTTGGAGTGGAACCCTTATAAGAAAGACCTTTATAGTTTACTGCATGTCTTTAAATATCATTTGTCTTGCACTGCCACTTTTCCTTACAACAGAATAAAAGTGAGAAGTGAACTGAAACCTGTCTGAAAAGATACAGAATGCCAGTTTTTATTTTGAAATGAAGAGTTCAGTTTGACGATTGTCAATGAGTTGGAGAATGTTAATTTCATGTAAAACATTTCCACTCAAACAATTACATTTTCAAGATCTCCTTTATAATATGATTCATTTGGGGGTGG
Organism: Scalopus aquaticus; assembly: GCA_004024925.1. Taxonomy (NCBI): domain Eukaryota; kingdom Metazoa; phylum Chordata; class Mammalia; order Eulipotyphla; family Talpidae; genus Scalopus; species Scalopus aquaticus. The sequence goes on from PVIJ01003724.1 coordinate 29,956, forward strand.
AAGAGCAAAGGTCTGCTTTTTCATAGGCCATGGTACTTTATAAACAAACATTAATTAAAACCCTATTGTGCACAAAGTACTAGGCAATGAAAATGGAGAACAGTGTGATTCAGTCCTTGTCTGCAAGATCTTAAACCCTGTGGGAAGACACAGTATCTAGTCATCAAATGATACATAAAAATGAAGGAATCGAGCTGAGTGTCCAAGAAAATACAGGGGTAATAGCAGCAAGAAATGGTCAGAGGGGGAAGTGCGGAAGAATGGCTGGAAAACTGAAGGTTAGTTAGGGTGTTTCTGTAGGGCAGAAGTGAATCTGATACTTACTTAGGGCAAAAATAATAATAAAAAGATTATTAAAGAACGATCTATATATATGGCAGAGAAACTTCTCAGCCTGGCATAAATGACAGAAGGCTTTGTATATGAGGCTGAGAAGTTTTGAACTCGTCCCATAGGCTAGATGGGAGCCATGGGATGGTTTGAACTGTATCTAACATATGAATAAATGGCTTTCAGGAGATCTATGTAAAACAGTTAAAGAAAAGAATACAGCTAATCGCCAAATGCTGGATCATACAATGCAAAATCATTACAGTAGTAATTCCAGTTTCAAGAACCCTCCATCATGGACTGGCTCCATCAACAGAGGTTTCATGTTGGTGAAATTCATATATTGATGTTTTTAAATGAAATTGTATACACACTAGCTTTTCTCATTTTCTTGAGTAAAGAAGACAACATGTTTCAGAGAGCTTATATGTGGTTAATTCATTCAAAGGGTATTCAAAACCATGGTTTCAAGTTTTATTTTTATTATTTATTTATTATTTATATCCTTAACATTATTGTATATTCTCCACCACCAATTCACCTGTGAACCAAAGTCCTTTGTGCTCTTTTCTTCCCAGTTTTGAACCCTTATGCTCCCTCTCCCTTGATGAATGTCTCTTATTTATGGTTGCCTGCTAATTTTTGTTTTACTTTGTTGTTGTTGTTATATTCTCCTCCTGATCTCTTAATTGGTTCCCCTATATTCCTCCTATAAGTGAAACTGTTACCGGAACCAAGCTGCCTTAGCAGTGGGTGCCTGCAGGAGTGGTGGGGCCTCTTATCCCACTGCTCCAGAGTCAGTTATGGCAGTTGCTCCTGCCCAGTAACTGCCATTTTTGAATGGACCAATCAGCTGCTAGGAGCTGATGGGTAGGTCCAATCAGCTCCAGGATTGAAAATGGTCCAATCAGACTTATGGATGGTACTCTGGGAGAGGATATAAGCCAAGATTGGAGGGACCAAAAGGGGGAAAAAAGAGAAGAAAAAGAGAGGACGCCAGCCCCAGAGAGAGAAGGAGGCCCCTGAAGAGAAGAACAGGAGAAGACACGACGACACCAGACCCCAGGAGAAGAAAGACGACGGTTCCAGACTCCGAAGAGAGAAGAGAGAAGTCCGCTCCTGGCCTCCGAGGAAGAGAGAAGAAAAGCAGCATCCAGCACCTGCCCTCTGGGCCTCCGGGCCTGTCTCTGACGTAGCCTGAAAGGAGCCCCAGAGGCCCTGGGCCTGGTGTCTCAGAGACCTGTTTGTTGGTCTAACCCAGCACCTCCCAAGGAGCTCCCACCCCGATGCGTTCTGGGTGAGGTGGCCGCCACTTGAGGCTGCAGCGAGCTCTCTGTTTCCCCCGTTTGTAAAATAAACCCCATGTTTGTTGTTCCTGTAGCCTGAAGTCTCCTGCAATTGTGCGCGGGTGAGACCCACAGACAGTGATCTGTCCTCTCATCAGGCTCTGTCCTTTGTTGTATTTGGCCTTTTGGGGCTTTTTGGTGGCTCTTGCCACAGAGCCTGGGCATTTGTGGCCCCTTCTGCTCGATTTCAAAACCATCTGATATTCTTTTTCCTTCTGGCTTATCTCGCTGAGCATGCTCCCTTCTAATTCCATCCATGTTACTACAAAAGGCATGGGTTTATTTTTTTTGGTTGTTGCGAATGATCTGGGTTAAAATGTAGGTGTTGGTTATTTGGATACACAATATTCAGCAAGTTTCTGTGTGTTTTTTGGGTGAGATTAACAACTAAATGGGTGGATATTAGGCAGATTGTCTTCCAAAATGTGGACCACAAAAGACTGACCTCCCTGATAGCAGAAAGTCAGCCACAGATGGATTGAGGCCCAGCAGCCTGCCTTCCCTGGGTCTCCGGTCGGCCGTGTCACCCTGAAGATTTTGGACATGCTGCCTTCTATAATGGCAAGAGTCAATTCCTTAAAAACAAGTGTCTTTCTTGATACATATGTATACACATTCTCTTAGCTCTGGTTATCTGGAGCACCTTGACTAATGCTAACCTATGAAAACGTTTTGTACACCTCTATCCACAGAGGCTGGGATTCTTCACTTACTCTTAGGGTTAGCCTTTTAACATATGCTAAAATCAGTCTCTCAATACAGAAATTAAGATTAAATTTTAATGCAAGAGTTCACTAGATCACTACATAATAAACTTGATTGGTTCTTAAATGCTTAGTACCTAGACTTTTGGACATCTTGTTGCCTGAAGATCAAGTCCCTACTAAGGAGTTCCTCCTACCTCTCAGGACTCGCCCTTGAAGACCAGTCTCATGTGAGAAACACTGACAGGTTTCTATGCCTGCACATTGAGCCTCTGTGATTTACACTGACCTTGGACTAATTTTCAACTTTTGGCTAGTGGTGCTTGTATCCTGCTTATCTTCGATCCCCTGGACTGATATTCCAGATGTGGATCTGAAATCAGTCACCAAATCCTGACTTTATCATATTTTTCAGCAACTGGATTCTGTCAAACTCTGTAGACCTCCCTCTACTATGTTCTAGCCAACCCACAATTATTCAAACCTTACTTCTGTCTGAGGCAAACACAACAAATAGTCCATCTAGCCCCTATCTATTTTCCAGCTCCCCCCATACCAACTCTTTCACTTGGACCTAACCCTTCCCCCCCAACAAATGCATACTGCACTGTGGACCCTTGTAATTCTAACTATTTTGTACATATCCTGGATGGTCTTTTCACCATCCATTCCTCTGAATTCACCACTCTCTAACTGATAAACTTCTTGATTGCTGGCCATACCCCCTTGGCCTTTAAGAACGTGCTCAGATGTTGCCATCTTCAGGTCCTCAATGACCTCTGAGTTGTTCTAGTTGTTCTTTCCTCCAGTACTTTGTTTTTATCAATTTATAGCACATACTCATATACTCTGTACTTATAACGTCATCTGTTTACATGTTGCTTTCTCTAATAAATGTGACTCCTTTGAGGGCAGGAACTAATTCTTACTAACATATGTGACCCAAGGGACAAACCCAGTACTTGGTGCTGAGGGAACATAATTCTCTTTTGCTTCAATTGCTGACTAATAGTTCTGGGCACGTTCAACCTCTGCCCCCTTTTGAGCAGAGAATGTCTTGTGTTCTACCAATAACCACCAATGTGAAAGTAATTGTAACACTAAATTAAGTTATTTTCCTTCCAAGTATCAATTTTTAAGTATAAATTGGCTCTATATCAAAATTAAACTGGGTTATAAATAACGATATAGAGGGCGAATGCTTTATCCTAAAAGTTATCCTGAGTGCCAAAACCAGCAACTACTGCAAAGAAAACACTCAACAAGCTTATCCTCCCATGAAACTTACAATGCTGTGGTTCAAAGGGTGAAGAGTGATCAGAAAGTCATAAAATCCACAGAAACAATCTATACTATTTAGCAATTCTTATGTTCTTTATTCTTCCCTATATGAAATGCCTTGCCTTCTTAATTAAATTTTAGAATTTAATTTGCAACCTTACTTCTTGGGTGCAAACCTTACTTCTCCATTTCAGTTCTAGAAGTGGCCTTTTGCTGGACAGAAAGCTTGATTTAGTGTTCTCTCTGCCTCCCATCACCTCACAGCGGGGCCCTCCCTAACATTTGTTGATTATCAAATTGATGAAGCCAAATCCGTGTTCCATTGTATAACCATGGGGAGGGATGATTCTCCCCTACATCTTTATTTTAAGTAACAAAATGAGCAAATGTGGAATTTGTTGTTGCTCAGAAATCTGCCCAGGAAAATATGGATAAAATTTTCCAATTCAGAGTAAATGGTTCACTTTCCCAGAAGTTGAGGCTCCACCAGAGAAAGTAAAGTTCATGACCTTGGCAGATAAACTTCAGTCAGTCCCATTAGGGTTGGGCACTTTATGCCAAATGATCCAAATAATCAGATTATTGAAAACAAGATTTAAGGATTTTAAAATTCCTCAACTCTTCTTTGCTTTCAGATAAAACACTACAGATGCTTCCTCTCAATGAACCACATATCCTATATCTATGCCTTTGTGTAGGTCCCTTCTCTGGAATCTGAGATGACTCAGTGACTTGCTTAACAGAATGTGGAAGAAGTCACATGGCTTGACTTCTGAGGTTTGGTCTAAAGTGAATTGGCAGTTTTTGCCTAGAGTTCTGAGGGGTCATGTAAGAAATGTGACTGCTCCAAGACCACCATGTGAGAGAGCACAGGCCGGCACTGAGGTTGACAGTTCCAGCTGAATCCAACACACAGCCCCTCCATGGCTGAAACTGTCGACCTCAGTCCAGGCACCAACAGAGAAGTGGAGAAGCCACCTGCGTGCCCAGTCAAGACTTCAGACAGCTTCAGTCTTAACAGACAAGTAACTGCAACCACATGGGGGCCTGCCAAGCAAGAATCAGTCAAATCAGAACCCTTTGAAATAATATCAAATTATCATGCTAAGACGCTAAATTTTGAGGTAGTTTGTTAGGTGGCGATAGCTGGAGCATGGGAACCAGGGGGAAATAGATGAGCCAAACACATGGCCTGAAGGACAAACTCCAAATCACTGTGCACCTGGACACAGGCAAGCTAAAAACAGTTTCTACACTGAGACCTGAGTCTTCAGTCTTTCCAAAGAGAAATCATAAAGAGGTCTTTCACTTTCATATATTTTGTCAGCGTAGGTTTACTTAATTTTACTGCTACATGTCACTCAGTAGGAGAGACCGCTGCCCATTTTATACTTGGAGTAATAAAAACAGCCCTGCCTTCCCTAGACTGCATTACACAGTCAATGACAGCTCCTGCCTTCTCTCAGTCCACAAGTCAGAGCAGGAGAATTGCCACCCTGGTTCTGTTGATAACTGAGCCAGTAAAGGGATTTTTCCTCCTTTGTTTTCTTTTTGTAAACTAGCACAAGAAAATGACAAGGTCAGGAGCATGACAGCACTTCTGGGAGATAAGACACTTGTGAGTGTCTTATCTTTGTTTCTCTGCTCTACAAAGCTCACAGTCACACCCAGGCAGCAGGGATTTAGCAAGTCTGCTTTCCACAAAGTTGCTCTAAGAGTAACTCATTGCAGCAGCCTTCTTGCAACTACAATTAAAATTGAATTATGCTAATAATCCTAATGGCAAGTAAATAGGTACAATTAGGGCTTCCCATAATTGAAGAGGAGAAAAGTTCGTGTGTATACATGATTATGTTAAAGATCTCATCAAATGAGTGAAAAAACAGAGGTCTGGGTTTTCCAGGCATCTGCTGCCTTGATTTCTTGTCACTCCAGAGTGTCAATCCTCAACGCCAGGTTCATGTTGCACTGGAGACGGCAGGGCTCCATCCCCATGGAATTACCACGGTTATAATGCTAAGCCAGTTTTCTTGTCAAGACCTGATGCAATTATATACTTTCTTGTTTCCCTCCCTTCCATTCTCCCCACTGCTTGTGACCTCCTTTGTCTTACTTTTGAATCTCAGCTCTAAATGTAAGACACACACACAGGTATTTAAAAGTGTTTGTTTGGAATGAAGACTGGAAGCAACTCAAGAGGATTCAGATTAGTTAAGATCACAATGTATATCTATACCTACATTGATGATACTTCCACCATGGGGATCACATAGGTGATCTTTTAGTCAATAAAGGCCTTAGCCACCCCAATCTTACCTGGAGAATATAATCCTTCAGACTCAATCCAAGGGAGATTCTGAACTAAGGAGAACCAGACCTGTTAGAACTCCTCAAGTTAGAACCCATACCCACTTCACCACTTCCTTTGAATCCCAGAATTTGTCTTGCTGTCCTATATATGAGAGGTGCCCACATTTCCCTAAAGATACATAGTTTTTCCCTGCACTGAGGGGTCTTTAACAGTTTTCACAAGGAGGAGTTTTTTTCAAATGAATTTTATGTGGCACCCCAAACATAAACACCTAAATGCAGGCTGCTCTGATTTCATCAGAGATTGGGCCAAGCAATGTCTACTCAGTCATGCTTTGGGAAAAGAAAGAAGAAAACCACAAATAAACAAATACCCTGAAGCTACCAGCCTAGTTCATTAAACCCAGAACTGCAGTTTAGCTCTTGTCACAAAGATTTAGACTCAACCCGTGACCTCAGGCCATTCTGTTGGGGCAGAAGCTCCTGCCCAAATCGTGACAGAGTCCTGAATGACCAAGAGCCGCAGAATAATACCCCATCCTTGTGAATAACACCACTTCACTATTTCCTGCTGCCACGTCCTGCCCACCAGATCCAAGCCTTTGAATGTGGACACCAATGTGGACCAATCCTGTTTTTCCACGTATCTTAGATGTAGTATTTATCAACCCTCTGGATTCATTTTCTATTTTTAGAGAGTAAATTACTACAAATTTGAAGGTTTAAAACAACACATATTTATTACCTCACCATTGCCGTGGGTTAGGATCTTGGCACATTTTAGTTGATTCTTCTACTGAGAGTCTCATAAGGCTCATATCAAGGTGCCAGCTGGCTGCATCTCATTTGGAGGCGCAACTAGTGAAAGATCTGCTTCCAGGTCTCCTCAGATTGTTGGCAGAATTAATTTCCTTGAGACTCTGGGACTGAGGATCCATTATCTGTTGGCCAGATACCACTCTCGGCACCCACAAACCACTGTTAAGTCCTTGCCATATAAGGCCCTCCATTTCAACATTCAGTTTTTCTTCATTGAGAGAAAAATCCCTCTCTCACTTCCTCTCCTGCTACCATTTACAGAAAACTCTCAGCTTTAAAAATAAACAGCTGTGGTGATTCAGTTAGGCTCACTCCAATTAACCTCCCTATCAACCTTAGTTACATCTGGAAAATTCCTTTTGCTAAAGACCATAGCATAACTATGGGAATAAACACCAGGTGGCAGAGGTCATGAGGGTCATACTGGAACCCCACCTACCAGACCATTATAAGCCTACTACACATATTCCTGTTATTTTGTTTTGGTCAGAGTAGAGTCACTGACTTAACAAACTTCACAATCTTGGTGCCCTAGTACAATACAGGTTTACTTCTTTCTCATCAGAGGTCTTCTAGATCAGCAGAGGTTCTTCTCTACATTGTCATCTAGAAATTCAAACTTCTTCAGTCTAGTGGCTCTACTATCCCATAGGGCACAAAGACTTCCATTGGATCTTTGTGTTCTGCTGGCAGATGAAGGAAGAAAGACAGTATGGAAGATCTTGAAGAAAAATAGGACCAGAACTGGAGATGGCCTATGTAACATCCACCCACATCCCATTGTCAGAACTAGTCACATGGTTGTGACTAATTGCAAGGAAGGCTGGGAAATATATTTTGTATGCCAAGAAGAAAAGGGAAATGCCTGGTAAGGAAATAATCCCCTTTCTGCTTAACTCCCTCTTTTCTAGTAAGCTTTGGGACCATGAGCAAATATTTATATGTTCTTTGCTGTGAACTCTATCACTCCCCTTCCTCCCTTCCACCAAAAAAAAAAAAAGAGTTGGTTTCTAAATTAGGTGCAAATTCAGAATCTTAAATAATGAGAATGCCAAGATAACTGTGCTGACCTTTATGCTCTTCTTTCAATAATTTAGGTTCCAAATAAATCTCTTTCAAGCATTTATCGTATCAAAGCACAAAACTTCATTCTCATTACAAGTAGTTTTGCATTTAACATGTAAAAAAATTGTTTAGAGTGCTGAGGATTGAAAAAAGTTATGATTTAGAAAATGATGTGGGAAGAGAGGACTCACACACTTTTTTTTTTTATGTCATTAAACCAGATCCATTACTTTTAACATCATCAGGGAAGTTCTTGTTCACTTTTAAAAACGCCTTCCAAAGTCATTCTCTTCAGGGCCTTTCTAGTGTAACTTAGGTTTGTTCTGGAAGCTGCAAGGAAGTAACTTGTTATTTTCAGAGTGTTAGAAATTTCCTATATTGGGCCAAAAAGAATAAGCCTTCTAATTCTGAGAAAGATCCAAGAGCAGTTTAAAATCTCGCCTTAAGAAGGAAAATCATTCTGTTCTTTCCTGCTTGAAAAGATCCTGGATAGGGGTGAATTAAAAGGTGCAGGTACCCAGGATGATATGGTGGCAGGTGACATGGGGCATACAACAGAGTAAGAAAAAAATAATTTAATGAAAAAAAAGATGCAAATGTCCCTCAAATACCTAAATCTTGAGATGTCTAAGGTTTTAGACATCTTGAAGTATTCATATTTCAAAGGATTAGTTGGGCTATTTTTTATGTAAATAGTTTTATGTAAACATGTTTATGCAAATATCACTTTTCACATCAGTCTTTGTTCACTTACCACCTGCTCACCTATCTCCTTTAATTTTACTGCTCAATGGCCTGATATACATGCATGTTTAATCAGTTTCAAAGCCTTGCTTGTATTTCCAATCACACCCCATTAGCATGACACAGTGTCTTTGAGAGTAGAAGAGCAAGGAGGCTGCGAAACACCTTCCAAGTCTCCTTGGCAGGATGAAAGCACAAAGTCAGAAATTTCTACAAGAACAAGCAGAATTCCCTCATGGAATCAGGCAGAGATTGTGGGAAGGGTGTTTTTGTATTATTCAAAACTTTCATTTTGTGGTTCCTCTGGAAAGCAAACAAGGGTAAGAGGCTATATAAACCCCATGGCAAAAATGAAGCATCATGTCTCTTTGAGCTAGTTATGTTTTCTTTAAATCAAAATAATTTTTGGGCCTCCCCGGTGGCGCAGCAGTTGGGCGCTGCGCTGTGGAGCTGTCGGCAGCGCGCCATGCGAGTTCGATGCCCAGCCGGGGAGAATCCCACATGGTGCGGCAGACCTCTCCTGCCTCGCCCGCTGCTCCCCTCAGCAGTGTATTTCTGATCTGCCTGTTCTGCTCCCCACTCTGTCTCAGGTGAACCCTCTTGCCGCCCTACACCTCTGGCCTGTGCCCCAGCTTGTTCGTATAAATAAAAAATAAATCTTAAAAAAAAAAGATTACTATTAAATCAAAATAATTTTTGAACAACACAAAATGTAGGCTCTGTGCTCCTTGAGATAAAATTTAGAGCAAAAATGGTAGAGGACAGAAGAGACAAGGAGAAATAATTCTATTTCAAAACAGACACTTGACTATGCCTGGTCTAAACTCAGGTGCCAGCCATATACGACAACCTCCTCTGTACCTCGGATAGCCCAATATAAAATTTTGGAAGATTAATTAAAAACAAATTAAGGACATTTTTTCCTTTGAGGTATTCTTCCCATCATTTTCTATAAGCTCATGCAAAATACAATTCAGTCTTTATCCAACCCACCTATCGTGTTAAGTATAGGACAATAGAAAACATCAAAACTTGTACAGAATATGTACATTTAATATACAACAGACGCAGTTTATTCTCCTAACCAATGAATTTTTTAAAAGGCAAAAAGCCATGGCTCTTATCCCACTAAGGATGATTCACACCAAACATTGGAGCTTCTGACCTGTTCATGTGCTATTTCATTAACCCACATTTTGTTTAGAAGGGAGTATCTTCTGGTTGTCACAGTTTACAGATTTATTTCTGTTATAGATGAAACAGGCACTCTAAGTTAATAAACCAGCATGTTATTCAGTTCTCCTCCTGCCATTTCCTTTCTGAATACAGATAATGCTACTAAAGACCCTCAGTGAGAGACTACAAGGTTAATAACCAGTCAAGCTCCTGCTCTCACAGTTTAACATGAAGAAGCCACAAATGAAATATATTCATTCAGATGTTCAGGATACAGGCCTAGATGCATTATTCCTTATTAGGTCTAATGCATTTTTATAGGGTCATCCACTGAAAAGATAAAAGGATGAGACTTTGTCTTGTCACTTAATAGCATTAGCTATTTGGATATAATAAAAAAAGTTATTTTCCAGCTGTGTGTTATCTTTATTTACAGAAAAAGTACAGAAGGGTAAAGTCTAGCAAAGTTCAGGGGCTTCAAAACAAGCTGTCTGTGTTGTAAATTGCCTGTTGACAGGGCATTAATTATTAATAGCTTTTCACTAGGGATCTGCTCTCTGAAACCCAGGATGGGCCCTGAAAGTAAGAGCTCCAGGTTGCTGTCAACTCTTCAGGGAGCTGAGGAAGAAGTGCACTCCTACTGACATTAGAAGTTGAAAGAAAATTATAAGCATTGACCATTCTCATGGCTGTGGCCTTTTGCAGAGCAGAGAAACAGTTTGACGCCTGTTTTCTTTCTTTTTCAACAAATCTTTCCCTGCAACCCATCCATTCCTCCCTCTCCCCGATATTTACTTCACTTGCTTAGCCCATTTGGTAAACATGACATAATGGACTTGGAGTGCTTGAGCCAGCAAAAGTGCTGTATCACTTGATAAAACAGAAGACAACAGTCAGTGCATATTACTCTACTCTTCTACAAAAGACCAAAATTAATAAAAATGCTGCAAAGCACTGCGAAAAAGTAATATGCCCCAAAATGCTGAGTGCACTAAATATAATGATATAATCATAAAGGGAGGAAAGGCACCTTCTTTCATTGTTGGAACAAGGCCCCAGTGAAGACAGTCTTAGGTTTTAAAATTACCAATATGTTTCCATATGATTCCACTGACAGCTTTGTAAATCACAAGATGAAGAGTCAAAATTATGTTTGTATAAATTGTGTTTATCATTTAAATAAATGTTAAAACCAATGCTAAAGTAGAAGTGAGGCAATGATGTGCTTTCCTAAGTCACAACATATTCACTTGGGGTCTCTCTAACCTGAGGTCCCCTAGACATAAATTCACAAAGCTTCAACTCTAATGAAAAGATTACCTTTGGAATCAAGGTAAGAATGGAAGAATCCAGGGTCATGAAGAGAGTGGTTCCCCACCCCCACCCAGGTTGTGACATTGCTAGAAATCTGTGGGGAGTCTGATGCATCTGCCCTAAATTCAACTTTAAAGACAAAGAGATATTTCTGTGATAAGCCACAAGCCAGATATTTCTCTATAGCCAAAATCTAAAGCACCAGTCCCTTTTCTACCCCACAGCAGGGTAGATACAGCTTCTCATCAATGAAACCAGGCAATTCACTGAGAAGCTCCAAAGTCTCAAGAAACATGGCTTGAATGTTGTTTTGAATCTACCACTTGATCTAGAGCCACCACATGAGTGCAGTGTAACAGAAAGTGTGGTGTGGACCCAGCCAGAATAAGATCTGCTCCCAGGCCACATAAGTATAGACAGTGAGCTCCTAGAATCTCTTATTGCAATTTGACAAAGTAATTTTATATCCACTTTATTTCAGTGATAAAAATATATCTTTTATTTCTTTTTTTGCTAATTTTTTTTCTCTTATTTTACAAAAAGTATCAATCTACAATAGATTGGAAAGTTAAAAAGAAAGTGTCCTTTACCACTGTTGAATTGAGAAGTACACTGCAGAGTTATTTTTCTCTTAGGTCTGAGGAACACCTTTTGAAATGAGTAAATTCACAAAACATTGCACTTCCCCAAATTAAAAGTGCAGTAGAAGACCTGAGGGCTACCACACTCCTCCTGGTCCCACTGAATTGAGGTCACTTCCTTTTCACCTACAGATTAGGAATAGTGAGGTGGGATTCATGCTCTGGTCCCATGATCCCTTGCTCACTGATTCCTCTGGATTTATCTAACAGGTGATATGAAAACTTCTGATTTTCTGGGCTTTGTTAACCCAAGGCAGAACTGAAGATTTATAAAAGGAAAGCTGGGTTGTTTCTAGTTCTGTACACAATTAATTTTTGTGGAACAGGCCGTAGGTGTCCTTTTATTTAGCTAGATCACTGTTGGATATGAAAATTCAACTGTCCCTGAGATTTAGGACAAGAAATAACTACATTCCGCAGTTGCTCTTTACCAGAAACTTTCTCACTTTGAGAGTTTTGGAGATCCTGCCTCAACCATAAATAAATCTAATTCTATTTTTTTAATCTTTAATTATATTATTATTTCTATTTGTCATTGAAATGGAGCCCAGAAGGGAGACTGGCAAGCAATTAAAATCACCTAATTTCCAATATATAGATGAATGTGAGCATGTTTATCCAAAATACCTCCCTTACCCTGAATATAACACAAAAGATCTATAGTGTGCTTGTGTTCTCCTTAGGCATAAATCAATGCAGTAACTGATAAAGCATTGTGAGTCATGTATAAAAGTGTCAGTAACACATAAATAAATATATGTTGGTAATTAGCCCTTGTCATCGAAATAAAAATAATATCAAACAATATTCCACAGAGAACTATGCTTCTAGTTTAAGGCAGATATCTATAATCAAACACCTCAGGATCTTTAAAATCAATAAAAATTTCCTGGACTTCTTAAAAAAGCAATGTGAATCCTTTGGTGACATGCTTTTCATGGCCCTCTCCTCATAAATGCAACTATCTGAAAGATCACTCAATCTCGAATCAAGGAGAGAGCTTCATTGGAAAGAAATGGTCATTCCATTATGAGATACCAGCAATTACTCCATTAAGAATTTATGAAGGGATTACGCTCTGTGAAATAAGTCAGAAGGACAAAGAAACATACCGGATGGTTTCACTTATAGAAGTATATAGGGAGGGCCCCCCTGGCGGCGCAGCGGTTAAGCGCTGTGCTGTGGAGCTGCTGGCAACGGTAAACACCAGTTCCACTCGACACCTGGCCCGGCTGGGGAGATTCCCACATGGAGCAGCAGACCTCTCCTGCCTTCCCCGCTGCTCCCCTCAGCAGTGTATTTCTGTCGATCTGCCTGTGCTACTCCCCACTGTCTCTGGTGAACTCTCTCACTGCCCCCTCCCACCCCACCTCAGGCCTGTACCCCAGTTTGTATGCATAAATAAATAAATCTTTAAAAAAAAAGAAGTACATAGGGAAACCAAACAAGGGGAAGGGAAAGAAAAAAGAGAGAGAGACAAAACTAGCAGGCAAACTATAAACAGAGACATGCAGCAGGGGAGGAGTGAGCGAGGGATCAAAACAGGAGGGAAGGGGCCTCCCTGGTGGCGCAGCGGTTAAGCGCTGCGCTGTGGAGCTGTCAGCAGCGGGGATGGAGGTTCAACGCCCAGCTGGGGAGATTCCCACGCCCAGCTGGGGAGATTCCCACATGGTGCGGCAGACCTCTCCTGCCTCGCCTGCTGCTCCCCTCAGCAGTGTATTTCTGATCTGCCTGTTCTTCTCCCCACTGTCTGGTGAACCCTCTCGCCACCCCACCCCTCTGGCCTGTACCCTAGCTTGTATGTATAAATAAATAAATCTTTAAAAAAAAAATTGAGGAATGAAGTCAGGCTTTCTGTGAAAGATTTTGGGAAAAGAAAAAAAAAAACAGGAGGAAGAGCACAAGAGACTATGGTGATGGTGCCCGATGACTTGGTGGTGGGAATTACATAGGCATTACAGCTGAGAGGAAAATATCAAACATTATATAAAAATAAACAATGATGTAATATATATTAAACAAATATATTTAATTAAAAAAAGAATTTATGAAGAGTGCCAAATCTAATGGAGCACTCAAGTGCTCCTACCGTGAGACCCTCCAGAGTGATGCTGGTTTCCACCACTGGTACACTGGAAAGCTTTTACTGCATCATTTTGTAACCAAGATAAGAAGATGGTGGGCAGAAAAGCAAATGGGAACTCAGACACTGACTCACCATGGAAAAACTCAAGTTAATTCATTGTTGCTTTGTGTCTGGATTAATTGTCATTTTCTAATAGTGTTTAAATAGCAAAGAAAATCTGTTTGTACCATTAAAATGTAATAAACATATTAAATCTCAAGAACATATGCCTGGAACACATTTTTTTTAATGTGCAAGCATTGTGAGTCATGTATAAAAGTGTCAAGAATAGTCCAAACAACATCTACACGGATGTTAAAGAGACTATCCAGGAAGAACTTTGAAAAGAGCTCAAAGTCAGCTGAAATCAGTCTTCTTTGAAGAAAATTATCCTGGAAAATGGAGTGTAGCCAAAGCCATTTTTCCTGTTCTGCTTATGGATGATGTAGTGTTTTTCTGAGGACAAATAGAATATTACTCAAATCCATGAAACATATATCATTGAAATGTCTACCTCTTTGTGTGGTTACAGGTCCAGCTGCATAAAAAAGAAAAAAATAAATTTGGTTTCCTTTTTATCAGATCTCCTAAAGACAAAATGTTCCCATGAATTCTAAATCAGTAGGATTCTTTTAATGACCAGCAATTCACCCCCAAACCTACATTTTTTTGGCCTAATTAGAGTAATTGCCTAATAAATCATCAAGCCACCAAGAAGATATTTTGTTTGCATAAATGAATTCCAATTCATATATAGAGGCTCATTAAATCCTATGACCTAGAATTATGAGCAACAAAGGCAAGGCCGGCAGCATAAGTTGGAGATTATAGAACACAGCTTTGCTAGGCCTTGGTTCCTTAAATTATAAGTAACTGCAAAGACTCCACCAGTAGCCTACCCATGCAAGACGACTCAGAGCAAAGGTCTCCTTTAGCACTATCCTCTCAAAAGACACTGAAGAAATACTGACTCTCATTATCCATGTCTAAAGCTCCAACTGGGCTGTGGGTTTATGTGGGTTTATTTGGTGGAAGAAAAACATAAGCTACATATCTTCATGGAATGCTCCATCCATACATAAGCTACATATCTTCATGGAATGCTCCATCCATACATAATAAAGAGAAATTTTAAAACTGTAATATTTTTATTGTGATAACATTGGTCTCAACATAGGATATGATTTAGGGAGATAAGTTCATATTCTTAGGATATATGTAACCACACCACACCCACAACCAAAGCAGCAGTTAGCCTCCACTATAGTTCATTGGGCCCCCTCGCCCTCTGGTCCCTAAACCCCACTTTCCTTTTCTGATACCCTCAATTCTACAGTCAGATTTCAGGATTTTTTGGGGTTTAATTTTGTCAGTTCCTTATTTTTACATCTTTATATTCCACACATGAGTGAAATCATTTAGTGTGTTTCTTTCTCCTTCTAACTTTTTCTTCATTTAGCATAATCTTTTCTAGTTCCATCCATGCTGTTGCAAAGTGAATTATTAAGAGAGCTTCATACTTGGTGTTCTTAGAATAGCGCTCTGCATGGAATCAGTGCTAATCATAAGTGAATTCCGTACAAGCAGGCTTTATGGCTACCACTCATGGGAATGTCTTGGTCTCACATGCAAGAATGATTCAAATCTGAATCTTCAAATTCTATCTATAAGTAAATAGGAAAAGTTGTTGATGGAATGTTTCTACCTACTTTATCTTCCCAATTACACCATTTCCTTGTTTGCTCTTAAGGAATAGTTAAGGGAAATTGCTTGTGTGATTTTCTAAATAAAATAGTTGCAGTTCTACACAGAGGGGATTTAACTTTACAAGTATTTACCAAACTTTAAACTGCACAGGAAAAGAGGGGAAGAAGCTAAACAAATGTCACTCAAAAGCAGAACAGAAATTCTCAATAAAATTTTAGCAAATCAAATCTAAAAATGTGTAAAACATGAATAACACACCACTCATGAATAACATTCCACACCAAATGGAATTTATTCTATCCCATTTGAAGTTCTCTGAATGGCAATAGTTCAGTTCATGAAGAGTAAATACAGTGTGTCTGTATAACCTTGATATTCAAAAATTAATCATTGTCATCTACACATTGACAGATTAAAAAAGAAAAGTAGAATCAAATCAATTAATGCAAAAATAAGCTTTTGACAAAATTCAACACCATTCATTATAAAAGCTAAACTAGAAATAGAGGTGGACTTCCTTAATCCCATAAAGAGCATCTAGAAAAATAACCTATAGCTAACATCAAACATGATAGTGAAAAGTTGCTTTCCCCTGTGAAATCAGGAAGAAAAGGTATATGCTTTTATCATTATTTTTCAACACATTGCTACAAGTTCCAGTTGCTGCAATAAAGCAAGAAAAATAAATTAAAAGAATGCAGCTTAAAAAGAAGAACTAAAATTGGTTCTATTCACAAATGACATGAATGGCTATATAACAAATTCCTAGGAATCTACAAAAAAATTCCTGAAATAAGAGAGTTCAGCAAAGTCAGAGAATGAAAGATCAATATGTAAAAATTAATTGCATTACTATATACTGACAACAAAACAATGGAAATCAAAATAAAAACACAAGCAATTTATAATTTCTCCAACAAAAATAAAATTCTTAGGTATAAATTAACAAAACATGTAGACTCCATATGGTGAGTACTACAGAATGTTGATAAAGAAATCAAAGAAGAACTAAACACTTGGAGAAACTTGCTATGCTATGGGCTGAAATAACTTTCTATGCCTAAGATGGAGTCACTCCTGCCCGGAGTACCACATCAGCAAACCAAGACTTAAATGACTTTCTTTCCCATCAAGCTTCTCCCATGCCAACCCTGGGCCTTCTCATCCCATACAAAGCTGGCATGTGACCCTAGTCAATCAAATATTTTCTATTAGTCTCTTTATTCTTTATCCTATAAAATCTTCCTACCTTCCATCCCATTTGAAGTTCTCTGAATGGCAATAGTTCAGTTCATGAAGAGTAAATATAGTGTGTCTGTATAACCTAAATTGCCTTCTTTAATCACTTTACACAATGTATTAGAAGATTCAACAGAATCAAGCTGTCACTTATCCTTAAATTGTTCTATATATTTAACAGGATTCTTACCAAAACCTTAATTAGGTTCTTGCATATAAGTTTATTCTAAAACACATACAAAAAGGGAAAGTTCTTAAAATGGCCAAAATGATTTTGAACAAAGAATAATAAAGGGGGAATCACTCAAGATAGTGGGTACTGTTAGAAGAATAGATACATAGCTAATTAGAAAAGAATAGAGAAATCAGAATAAAATCCACATGAATGTGATGGGTAATCCATGGGGAATACACAATAATGTAAAAGATATAAATAAAAAATATATATATATATAAATCCACATGAATGTGACCAATTAAATTGTGATAAAGCTGCACATAAATCATTAATCTTTTCAATAAATGGTACAGGAGCGATTAAACATTACAGACAAAAGTATGAACCTTAACCTAAACCTCACACTTTATACAAAAAAAGCTCAAAATGGAAAATCTAGAAAAAATAGATTTTCAAGACCCCCAAGACTAAGTCCTTAGACTTGACCCAAAATGTCACATATGCACACACACACAATTTTAATCTATTAGTTTTATCCTTGGTTATAGGTATCTACCTTTTAGTTAGAATAAAATGAAAATGTGTCACAGAAACTAATTGAGGATCATAGATTCTTGTGCCCAGAAGGGGACTAGCCCTTCCTCAAATAATGCCAATATCTGAAAATCTAGAATCCTCAACTCCAAAACAACTGAGCATGGAAATGAGAGCAAAAAGTTCATTAAAATATGGCAGAATCAGTGAGACCATGATTCATGAAATTTACCATATTAAGCACAAAAATATGTACATATGAATCAAAGTGTATCTTAGAGGATATTGAATGCAATAGCCCCCCAAAAGAAAAACCTCATTTTTTTTCAACAATGCACTCTGTTTCAAAAGCTTTGTTTAGTGGAGCTAATAATTATGACTTATTGAGAGCCTCCTACACTTCTCATAAATTAGTATGTTTCTGATAATTTTATAAAGTATGTCTATCACAATTTCATAGATGAGGAAACCAAAGTCAGTGAAGCCGAAAACCCTATAGTCTCACAGAGGAACTGGGATTTGAACTCAGGTCTGTCTGATTTCAAAGTTAAATTTGTTAACCTCTGTAACATACAACCCCATAGGACTAAAATGCATAAAGATATTTTAAGTTAAATCCTATCAAATTGTTATCTTTTTAGCTTAAGCTGTCAAATACACTGCTTTATGTAATTCAACCTAATGATAAATTGTTGCCCTTACTCTTCTGGTATGATAAAACCACAATTACTATACTGGGCTGACAGTACTCCAGTCCAAAGCAAAGGAATTTTCTATTTAGCAGATGTAGTCCTGACATAGACTTTTCTACAAACGACTATTTCAATTTGGTATTTTTTCTTAAATGCTGAAATAGCTCAAGGACATGAGTTCTACCCTCAGTTTAAGAACCCACTGATGAGCCTAACTCCCCTAGCTCTTATTTTTGTAGGTACGACCAGAGGGCAAAGCGGCCAGAGCTAGTGACACGAGTACGTGACAATGCAGGATTAAAGCCACCCCTCTGATCCTGTTTCATCCAAAGAAACACTTCTCTGTGGAGTGACAGCATCTAAGCTCTGTTCTTTCAAGTAAATAGAGTCTACTATCAAGTAATTCCTGGGTTAACTGCTCATCTAAATAGCTGTATGTGCACAGGATATATATCCAGCTCTGGACTCTGCATTTTCTAGTGCTTTCCCAGCTTTGCTAAAGGAGCGGGACACAATGGAATACTAGGCTATTCCTATTTAAATGAAGCAAAGGCAACATTTCATATGGTACATTTTCTTTATAATTCTAGCTGATTTGCTCATTCATTAAATACAAAATCTTCAAGAATCCATCTAACTAAATAACTAGAAAGGTATAAATTTAAAGGAAATTATCAATTGAATATTACATAGCACCACGAGGTAGGAATGGAGATGAGTTCCAGGGGCTTGGGCTGGAGTGGAGTGGTTTCCTTGCTATTTGAGCAGAGTTGTCGAAGGATGAAAAAGCTACCCTGCATTCTACAGATTTTTTTTTGCAGGAGTTGTCTTTTTGATGTGAAGTCTGCTGTGAAATTCAGGAATAGGAAGATGCCAGATATAGATTGTCTGGAATATTGAGTTAACCTCAAGAGAACTTTGGAAGGTGTTTCAGTAAATAGGAGATTTAGCAGTGACAGCTGAAAAGAAATAGCACCACCAAATTTTGAGACACAAAACTCCTCAATTTATTGATGACAAGATTTCTAAAATTTACAATAACTATTTTACTTGGGTGTTATGGGTAATATATGTGGTTTTCTTCAGGAGTTAGTCACCCATTTATAACAGCTCATAATATTTTAGCTGCTATTGGCCTATCAATCATAGAGCACCTCAATGCTAAATGGGGCATTTGAGCAAGCCAGCCATATCCAGAGTCTCTGCTCCCTGACCTCTGGGATTAGTGTGTTCTGAGGATTATATTATAACACTTGGGTTTTTATGACACCTTTCTCCAGGGACTTACAAAATCTTAGACTTTTACTCTAATCCTCACAGATAGCTCTAGGAGATAAGTAAGAGACAGGAATTGCTTCACTTACTTTTCCTGAGAAGGCAAAGCTTCTCAGGAAAAGCTTAGACACCTATATCTGACTAGGTTTTTTCCAGTACAGAGAACAATTTGTCTAGAGGTAATAGCCAACGTTCCAGTCCTGTCCCTAATGGTGTACCCCTCCCAAGCCAGACATTAGTTTAGTCCATGAACTATCTCTATTTCTTCAACTGCAGGGAAGTATTAGGGATAGCTATCCAAAAAGGCAGACTCCTAATATTTATGTTGCCTAGAGCACATTACAAATAGATGTCCCCAGATAATCTGCTCTCCTTAGCCCCCGTGTCCCAATGGATAAAAATGCTAAATTTCAACTTGGAAAATCGTAAAGTCAGGTGAGAGTAAGAGAGGGAAAAAAAAAATTACTACCAAGACTTTCTTCACTGAGCCAACTGACAAGGAAGGGGAAGATCCACCTAGAAACCCAGAGAACTAAAAAGTTCCAAAACTTCCATAAACTGGAAATAGGGAAGGGCGGCAGTGATGTCTGCTCCTTAAGGAATGCTAAAACAATGGGTCATATTTTGATGGCCACCTGATTAAAAAAATAATAACAGTTATTATTTGCTAGACACTTTGAGTGAGATGCTATATGCCAGCTACTTTATATTCGCAACAACTCTGTAAGTAAGGAAAATGAAACACAAAAAATTAGGCAATTTGCCCAAGATTACAAGGCTTGTCAAAGTCAAGGAGTCAGGATTCAACCTCAGATCTGACTCTCCAAAGCCCTCTCTTTTCACTCTGACAAAGTCTCCAGTCCTGAAGTCAATGGTCAAAGTTTTGGTGACTACTTTGAGCCGAAGAATTTCTGGGTCATTAAGTCATTCTTTGTGCATTTGCTTTGCCCTTTGAGACAGCAGTTCCTCTGTTTCTTCAGTTTCTCAGGCCACTTCATTCAGAGACCTTTTAAAATTTCTTTCCCCATTGTATGGGCTGAAGAAAGCTTCATTTTGACCTTCTTTGGAGAGCATATGATGTTGAAACAAGTGAAAACCTTGTTCTATTTCTGGTGTTACAAATCCACAAACTTTAAAAAGTCTTCATGCACAGATAAACAAACTCTGAAAAAGGGATGACATGCAGAAAATAAAGTTCATTCTATAGAGAGCCAACTAGCCAGTTTAATTTGGAAAGAGGCAGAAGATGGGAAGGCTTTGTAAGGGGGGAGTTAGATCTAAGGCTTAGGAATCAGAGAAAGCAAGCTCATCTGCCTGTGTCTATGTGATAGAGGATTGTCTTGGACATGGCACTAGCAAGAAGCTGGGGCTGGGGGAGTGGGAACTCCCTTGGGTAGAAAATCCAAGATCCTGAAAGAGATCACTTTTAAGCACTAGATAAGGAGGTGAAAGGAAACTGCTTGAGTTTGTGAGATTAAATAAAAAGAGGAAATTAAGGTGGGAAGTTCACTCTCTGAGTCTGAGAAACAGTGTTCTTGGGAATAAAAATAGTTCAGAGTTACTTAAACAGAAATGCCGTCTAGACAAGGGATTTTGTCTGTTAATTTTTATGATTATTCCAGCTTTTGTGGTTTACTTAAGTTGGTTAACTTTTAGTAAAGATCATCCAATTAAAAAAATTACAAAGAACAGAAACTCCCTTTTTTATACTGGTCAGCCACCTCATTAGCTCACAGAGGCTGGGGCCATTTGATGATGCCTCTCTACCCCACTGGGTTACTGGAAGTGTATCATGGGGAGGGGGGTGTGGATAATCAAAAAGGAAAACTGATCTCCTGCATGTAATAGAGTCACGGGAGCAACACCTGGCACATCCTGTCTCCATTTGACCCTCAAGGTAGGAACTGGCACCACCTGGTCAGATGGAAGCATCTGCTTCTTCCCTGTTGCTTCTCAGATCTTCCATCCTGCTCAGGGAACTCCTGAGTCTGTTTGCACACATTGCAGGACAACTTTGATTTAATCAGTTGTGTTGTATCATGGTCCATTACAATACCCATAATTAATCATTTTCTGGAGAAGGCTCATATGCCCTTTGAAACTTATTTTCATATTTAAAAGGCCAGTATTCTATTGGTGGCATTATTTCCTTATTTAGAAAAGTCTGTCTGCTATTTGTTAGCCACTTTCCTTAACTCACCCAAGTTAAACTATCTCTTACTTACCAGCCTCTCCCTCTGTGGAGGGTGGCACCATTACATGCCTCAGTCACAGATGAAGAAGGTGAAATGACCTGATTTTCCCTGGCTGTATTCTAATGTTGGCAGAGCTGGGAGCCTAGTTTTCATGCCCCAACTCCAGGGACTACCGTTTCTTGGGATTATAGAAATAAAGACCACAGTTTGCCAAACCAAGTTCCTCAAATCAGTTGTCAGATTTGGGTTTTTTTTATTATTATAATAATAATTATTATTACTTATCTTTTACATTATTGTGTATTCCCCATAGGTTTCCCACCACCGATTCACCCATGAACCATCACCATAGTCCCTTGTGCTTTTTCTTCCTCTGTTTTGAGCCCTTATCCTTCCCCCCTGCCATCCCCCACATTGAATGTCTCTCTCTTATTTGGTTCCCCTATATTCCTGCTATAAGTGAAACCATTCGATATTTCTTTTTCCTTCTGGCTTAGTTCGCTGAGCATGATCCCTTCTAGCTCCATCCATGTTGCTGCAAATTGCATGAGTTTATCTTTTTTGATTGCTGAATAGTATTCCATTGTGTACATGTACCACATCTTCTTGATCCAGTCATCTATTTTGGGGCATCTGGGTTGTTTCCTTATCTTAGCTATTGTAAACAGTGCTGCAATAAACATAGGGGTGCATGTATCCTTTTGGATTAATGTTTTGTGTTCTTTGGGTAGATTCCCAGAAGTGGTATTACTGGGTCATGACAGATTTGTTTCTATAAAATTCTCTCTCACAAATTGGTTTGAAGAATTTAATCTTCAATATCATTTGCCCAATTAATTAAAATTTTTATTTTAAACTGTGTTGTTGATTTATAGTAACTCTAAGCCCAGTTTTGAATACTATAGGCTATTTCTCTATTCCCTTTGAGTAAGAAAGATAGCTAAAGCCATCTGACCTCTTCTTTCTCATTTCACACACTGAAACGAACCACAACATGTACTAGGTTAAACCCCTTGAAGGTTTAACAGAAGAAGATAGCAAGCAGAACAGCAGGGAAACTTCCTAAATCTCCACCTTATTGAAAATGGAATTTGCTCAGGATATCCTCCATTTATACTTCTAGTTTGTTCTCTATACTTCTGAATCCTATTCTCTAACCCAAGAGGCTCACATGTTCAGAATGTAAGAGCATAACCCTTAGTTGTTGGTTCCTGTCATATTCAGCCAAAGGGAAAGTCCTGTTGGGAGAAGAGCATCAGGAAGACAGTGAGGGTGTGTGATTATTCCCTGGGGTTTCCCAAGATGCACCCTGGGTTGGCTCCTCCACTAAATGTGCCTTTCAGACAGCCTCTCCATACAGTGCTCTCTCTTCTCTCATCCCCTCCCTTCTGGGTTTTTCTTTCTTCTCCTTTCACTTATTCCTTCAGGCCCGCTAGTACTAACAGGAACCCACTTGGGCAAAGGGGTACACAACATTCTTTCTTTTCCCCAGCTATGCCCATACCCTGGCAAATAGACTTTTCATCAAACTTCTCTCAAATTACACAATCTTAATGTGCCATCTGTTTCCTGTCCAAACCTTGACTTGATACAATATTGAACATGTTGGGCAAGAGCATACAGGCCCCACCAAAACATCACCGCTCTAAAAAAGCCCATTTAAAAGACAATCTTAAAAATTAGGAGAGAGAGTCCTTTTCTGAAAAACAGCTTTTATTTATTGAGGTTTGATAACTCACTGACTCTGAAACAGATGATGAAATGAAGGTCCATTTCTTTCCATATAAATTAAAATGTTGCCAATATAATATACATGAAGAAATATGTTTATTTTTATAATTATCAGGGTTCAGGGGCCCTCACCCATAATGTTTGGGAATCCAAAACCTATGTCAGCACCATGGATCTTCCTTGTTTTTCTTAGCCTCTTACCTTCCTGACAGTGTTGCACAGAGGCCCATATACCTCCAGAAAGCTGAGATCTAGTTCTTACTCTGCCACCTAATAACTCTAACCTGCATATATTATATAATTTCCTTAAGCCTTGGTTTATATTGTGGGCTGAAAGTTTGTGTCCATCCTCTAAAAAAAAGATTTCACATGGTGATGCCTTAAATACCCAATGTAATGGTATATGGAGATGAAGTTTTGGTGAATTATGGCAAATAATTTGATGACAGGGAAGTCTTTGTAATTAAGTTATAAACACTTATAAAAACAAACACCAGAGACCTTTCTCTCTTTCATTTATGTGAGCACACAGTGAGAAGGTAGCATCTGTAAGCCAAGAAGAGAACTCTTAGCAGAAATGGAACAGAGCCAGACCTTGATCTTAGTCTCCAGCCTAAGATCTTAGTCTCCAGTCTCCAGACTATGAGAGAATCCACTTCTATTTGCTAAACCATGCTTCCTATGTCTCTTTTGTTACAATAGCTCAAGTAATCTGGGAATGTTTCCTTACCTTTAACCTGGAGGTGATGATACTAGTCTACCCACACTGGAATGCCCTCTCCTGTTTATTAGTTGTATGATCTTGGTCAGGCTGGCTAATTGTACCTCAGTTTCCTCACCTATAACATTAGAATTATAATAGTATATACTTCTTAGGCTTGTTGGGAGGATAAAATGAGACAATCCAAGTACTTAGCTCCGTGTTTAGCACATACTAAATTTCAATTAACATTAATCATCATTATCACTGCTATGGAAATAAAGTATAAATTAACTCTATAGGGTATAGGACAGAGCAAAGTTTTCTTAGAAGAGGTGATGAAGAGGCAAGACCATATTCTATAGTCAGCCCCTTTCACACTCCCAAAATATCTAACCCAGTGTTGGCAATGTATTTATTACCTGCTCTTTGATTCATATATTATCACCTGGAAAAAAGATATAAGTGAATTCAATAATATAGAACTAATATTATGATCAACTGAAGAGTATGTGTGGAAAGTGAGCTGCCCAGTAAGAAGGGAATTCAGTAGGTAATTCATGAGTTCACTGTTGATCGCTTGGTTGAGGGCTTGAGGATAGAGGTGATAGGGGACAAGAGATAGTTCATTCTTCAACCTCTTTATGACAGGATGCATAGCCTTTGAAGTCTATAGATGTGAATTCCCTAAAAGGAGGATATATTCTTTCAGGCCAAAATACACTTCATTTATACTTGACCTCCATTCCCAAGGATTATCTCAGACTATAGACAACAACACTCTCTACAGAATGTACAAATGTTGAGTACATTGCTGCTCACATTATAAGTCCATTAAAGAAAAGTTTCTGGAGAAGAATCTGAAGAGCCATTTGAGTGATAAGTACAAGATGTTGAATTTGTGGGGAAAAAAGGGGGGGGGTTGTTTCCAGACAGTGAAAAAGCTTGGAAAAGTCACATTTATAGTTAATTTCTCATTTCATTTTGGAACTCTTATTTTGTTTGTTTGTTTTTTTAATGCATAAATTTTAGAAGAAATGTAAGAAGGGAAGGAAAGAGGGAAAGGAGAGAAAAAAGAAGGATGTCCTAAAAGCCCTAAGAGAAGCACTGGGACAGACTGGGATGGGCACTCTTGAAAACACAAGAGTTCTCACTTCTCCTTATGTGGGAAATAGGGAATATGGAAGCCAATTGTAGAATGAGGAAGCAGGACAAGCAACTGCTCTACAGTCCAAGCCTATTTCATATTAACATACAAAATCGAGTTGCTCAATTATCGACCCCTAGCCTACATTCCTCTAGATTTGAAAATTGCACTTAACCAGTAGAGGTTTTTTGGTATATTTTTGGTACTGGTTACTAAGCCAGATTTCTGGGAAATATTGGTAGACAGTAAGAGGAACTAGAGTAGACATCTGTTCCCAATGACTTGACCTCTTGAGGGATGTAAAACACACAAACATTTTTATAGAGAAAGGAATATTCCTTGTAAGAGAGATTGACCCAAACACCAAAACAACTAAATTATTAATTATAAGATTGATGAGATAAGAAGTAAGAATTTTATCACAGGATATGAGTTTAAGGAATACCCTAAATGAAATGAAGGTTCTAGCTTGACTTGGGTAGGAAAAATCATTTCAAATTATAGTGGGGGTGATAATCTGAGCAGAAGGGGAACAAAAATAGGCAAGATATATTGATCTCTTAGAAACTGTATTTCAAACCCCAACGAAATCATGTTGAGCATTCAGGATGTATTTTTCCTGATATAAAAGAAACCCAAAGGGGGCTGACCCAGGTCTAGTATGATACTTCTTGATGGTACCAGACAGCTGCTTGATAGCTTGATGTCTCAAGACAGCTGCTGAAGTTCTAGCCATCACATCCACATTTAAGATCCAAAATTGGGAGAAAAAACTAGAGTTTATCAGCCAGTTTCTCTCTTGAGGTGCTTCCCCAGCAACTCCCACTTCTATTTCATTGGCTAGAATTCTGCCATGTCATTATCCCTCTATCTGCAAGGGAGAATCAGGTACACAGCTATTTGGCTTGACATTTCACTCCCGAAAGAATCAAATATTTAGGAGTAACATATAATTCTAGAGTTCAGCAATAACTAATAGCAAAAAGTTTCTCCCCAAAAGATGAAGAATGCATGTAAGAAACTAACCCTGTAATTTGTAGACTATGTCAGACTTGAAGATGGGGTTGAAGCCAAAATGAAAATTATTATTCCTGCAACGTAGGCTGATTTTGAAGAGATGGATTAAAAGGCTGTCAAAGAGCTCTTGAAAACTTCATGCTGAGGCAGGACTTGTTCCACCAGAGAGAGGTGCAACCCCTGAAACATGCTCAGGTCCAGCAGGACACTTCACAGCACGTGCCCTGAGTAGCTCTCACAAAGCGCGACACTGCGGTGCTTCCGTAGGACCATCAGCATCAAGTGTATCTCTTAAGACCTCCACGCTCTTTTGTCGAAGGTGTGTCATCAAGCTGTTCTCAGGTCATTTTACTAGTTGAGTTTAAAATATATGTTGAGAAAATCCCACATGCCATTCTGCAAAAAGCATTTTAGGAATACAAATGCCATTTTTAGAAACAAGGTTAAAATGTTGATTTTAGACATAAGTATAATCTCCAAGGTTTTCAAAACCAAGACAGTCTATCAAGGCAATGTCGGTCAGGAAGATTTTCTGTGGAGCAGCCTACAGCACAGTGGGCCTGACCCAGAGCCTAGCAAGAGAACACACACAGCTCACAGCATTACTCCAGAGCCACCAGGGACACCATTTGCCCATGTGCTCTGAAGTCCGTGCCAACTGCCCACAGACGCTCCTCTCCAGAGTGCAGCCTGCGAGTGCTCCCCCGCCCCCGTGCAGTGGTCCTGGGAGCAAGTGTGTTTGGAAGAGGATGTCCCCTTAGAATGGCCACACGGCAAAAACTAAAAACAAAGATAATATTTTTATTCTCATAAATGTTTTACCATTTAAAAGATCTTTAACATACAAACCAATCCAACTCATTTTTCCTCTATTTTTTAACATCAGAGAAAATAGTCTCAGGTAAGTTTAGTGACTTATGCAGTCATCACGCACCTCACGTGGCCAACTGGTATTTGTGTGGCCAACTGATATCACTACAAGTATTCAGGAGATACCCAACAGACAGGACTGAGTCTCTCTTGAAATTACTCAGATCATGCGATTTTAAATTTATTTTTTCTAATGTAAGTACAAAAGCACATATATACTATAATCTAAGCTAAATATAACATAAAGTGAATGCTGAGAAAATATAAAGCTCTTTTTCTTCCTCTGATTTATATGAATAATATAGGAGCTTTAGACACTCTGAAATTGCTAAATTACACTGGTCAACAGTGAGATGATTACTGACTTTAAAAGGCCCTAATCTGTAATATCTTGGTGTGCTGAACATGAATATAACCCTGAATTTTTTTTATTAGTTCTTGTTTTGAAGATAAATCACATAATTCATTTTATACATTGCACCATGTAAATTTATCCAGTAGGACTGCAACAACATCCTAAATCAGCCTAGAAGGATGTAATATTGCATCGCATTGCATAATACCAGCATGCACACATCATCCAGAGTTGATGGCATCATTTTCTGATGCAATGCAATACTACTGCCAGGCAGCTGCTGAAGTAAGCTGATGTCAGCAGTGCACCATAGAAAGTCTGTTGGAAAGGTTGAGCATTGAAAATATTTCAGACTTTGTGCAAGAAAGTTGAAGCTACTGTTCCATAGAACTGTTATTATTTTATCCATTTAGGCACAATACAGAACAGTCATGCCTCCAAAGTGCGTTAACAGCGTGGACAATTTCTGCTCTATTTGTGGGGAAGTGACCTTTGCCAACCAGAAGGAAAGTATCACTTCTTAAGTGAAGAAGGCTTATCATCTTTACTTCGGATGCAAGGCTGGTGACCAAGACAATCCTTGGGACCTGCATATATGCTGTGCTACATGTATAACACAGCTTTCACAGTGGTGAAATGGCAAAAGACCATCAATGTCATTTGCAGTTCCCATGGTATGGAGAGAGCCAAACAACCACATCAAAGACTGTTACTTCTGCTTGGTTCCTCCTCTTTCTGGTGGAATAATGAAGCAAAAGAAGATGAGAATAGTCTACCCAAACATTCTGTCTGCATTGAGATAACTGGTTCAACACTAGTTGCAGGGTGATGCGAAACAAGCATGGAATGCTTTTTGCCTAGTGTCTACAAACTTTCTTGGGAATGTTAGGACAGAAAACTACAAGGAACTAGTAGAAGACATGCTGATGCAGTATCAGAAACTTGGCTGCAATATGTCTCTAAAGATCCACTTCCTTCATTATCATCTGGATTTCTTCCCTGAAAACTGTGGTATGGTTAGTGATAAACATGGCGAACGTTTTCATCAAGATATCGCATCAATGGAACAAAGATACCAGGGAAAATGGTCCATTACAATGCCTGGTGACTACCGCTGGACACTCCCCAGAGATGCTTCTGAACAGCTGTATAAGAGAGAAGCAAAGAAATCTAAGAAGTAGTCTATGAATTGATATTTTATACCTGTAAAAAATCAATTCATAGACTACCATAGGCCTATGACTATTGGCATGCATTTTGTTATGTAAACATTCCTTTATTGCAGATTACAAAAAAACTAGAGCCAAAATTAGAATTTGACTGTCATATTCGTGTTGAACACATACAAATGGATAGGAAATGACTAATTTTATTTCAGTAACATGACTTTTGTAAAAGTTTGTTGACCAGTGATTGGCATGCATTTCGTGATGTAAACATCAATTTATTGCAGATTTCAAAAAAAAACTAGAGCAAAAGTTAGAATTTGACTGTCATATTCATTTTGAGCACATACAAATTGATAGGAAATGACTAATTTTATTTCAGTAATATGACTTTTGTAAAAATTTGTTGACCAGTGTTATACGGTATTAAAAACAAAATTATCTTCAGCCCCTCTCATATCCAAAACCCATCCCAAATCCATACTTTAACTATACATTAAAAGCACCAGACTTGGAGTTCAGAGGCCTGGATATGTTCCTAACTCTGTGGCTAACAATCTTTCGGGGACTCAGTTTCCCCCTTTAGAAAATGAGGAAGTTAGAGCCTCTGTACCCTTTTCAGCTTTATATTCCACTCACTCTGGCCTGATTAAAATCCATGCAAGTTACTAAAAGGAGTTAGATGTTCCAAAAGAAAAACCTCCTAACGCGGAAAGGAACAATGCCAGAAAACGTGGCTTGCCCACGTGGAAAGATGGCCTCTATAAATAGGAATCTCAGAATATCTGTTCATAAGACCAGCGGCTGGTAGCTCTCAGCTGCCTAAAGCTGCCATAGATTTAGAAGAAATTCTTTGTTTGGCTCTCATCCCCCAGTTCTAAAAATCCACTAGCTAATTTAAGACTTAGTACTAATAGATCACTGTTTTACGTGGCTTAGTACACTGACAAGCTTGTAGAAATAAGGTTTATTGCCAGTTCACGCTCAGTTCATGACTTGTAGAAGAAAATGTGGCAGATAGTCCTGCTCTGTCTCCTATTTAACCCACCTCATCAGGATCTGGAATTATATATTAAAATAGGGCAGCAAATTGTTCTCCCTAGCTTAGGTCTGCCTTGGTCTGGAAACTTGCTAAGAGAAAGTAAGGAGAATAAATTCAATTTTTCTGTCAGTTTCTCCCCACTCAATGCCCATATCCCTAGGGTTATGAGGAAAGAGGGGGAAAGATAAGCCAGGAATAGACCTACTTGATGGTTCATTGTTGACATTCTTGGTAGTTTGATGACTAACCCTATCCAACTCTTGGTAGTTTGATGACTAATCCTATCCAACTCTTTTTCACAGGGTACCTCAAAACATATATGTGTGTGTGTGTGTGTGTGTGTGTGTGTGTGTGTGTGTGTGTGTGTGTGTGTGTAAAAATGTAAACAAAAAGCAAAACCCTACGTGGTAGTGGGTTTGATGTGGTGACATACATCTGAAGAGGTGCGATCCTATGCATACATTGTTGAAAAAATAATGTGTTATGTAAAAAAATAAAGAAATAAAGCAAGTACAACTTTTCCCAATGTGGAACTGAGTTGGGGAAGTTTAAGCTTTTCAGGTTTAATAAATATTGAGAAGAGGAGTCAATGGGCACGGAGAGGCTCCTATTTCAAAAGCTGTTCTCTGTGATGACATGGTGCCATGGAGATGTGAAAAATAATTCTCAGGAATGTCATAGCTAGGATCATTTGTGGGGACAGTGGAGCTTGGAGACAGAGCCTACAATGGAGACAACCACTATGCTCCAGCTCCAAACTGCGCATCACGTGTAAGATGCAAAATATGGTGCCAGGCGGCTGAAAATTAAACGAGGGTCTCATGCCTTATCTCTGTCTACCTGAATCACAGCCCCCAGGAGCCAGCACTTGCAGCTCTTCCAGCTTCTTCTTTGGTAATTACCTCCATATTATTACCCACTAAGCTCACAGTGCTATTGCTTCATTTATCAACTTAGACATTTTCTTTTGACTTCTCACTTTAGTAGAAAATGTATTTAGTAGTTTTACCTCTCCTCCATCCTATCCTAACACATGTACACACACACACACACACACACACACACACACACACATATTCTCTCTACAGCTTTTCAATGCAATTAAATCACAGCATTTTTGGTTGACTCCACCTTCAATTCAAATGTTATGTACAAATAGACATATTTATCTGTAACAAAATCCAAATACCTGAGCACAATAATGTACACTGACTCTAATTCCTTTCTTGGATAATTGCCTTGTTTTTCCTGAATTAGCCACCTCATAATTTTGTTGACATTGAATTGTTTTGCTATGTAAATATGACACTATCCTCAAATTAGATGCCAAAATATGGTTCCCTTCAATTCACTCAAATACATTAGACACTGAATTTTATCTTTTACTTGGAGAGCTATCCTTTCTGGAACTTTCTATGCTACTTCTTTTTTCTGGAACAGTTGCTCTCTAAGTTTGCTGTACAGTTGGCATTCAGGGTTTCCCTCTATGATATCCTGGGAATTTCAGACTCCGTTACACTAGTCTCTTCTTGGATAACTTCTCTCTTTGTTCAGTTTTGAAGGACCATGTGGTCAAGTTTTCTGAAAAAGGGTACATGGGAGACAAATTTTTTGAGGTATTGTGTCTTCAAATGAATTCATTTTACTCTTATATTTGACTCATTGGATGGATAGATTTATTATGTCTCTCTGGAATGAGGCTGGAAAACATTAATTTTGAAAGCACTGCTCCTTTGGCATTTTGCATCCAGCATTGTTATTGAAAAGTCAGTGCCATCCTTATTCATTAACCTTTGTATGTAACCTTTCCTCCTATTTTATAAAAAAAAATTCTGTTTATCTTGAGCTTTCCAAAATTTAACATGATATTCTCTCTTTTAAATCATATTTCATTCATTGGACTGAATGCATCCTAAGACCTCTTCAATCTGAAGGCTTATGTTTATCTGCTTTTCTAAAGCATCTAATTTGTTTCTTTAAATTTGTTCACTTTTTGTGTTTTTTCTATTTATGTATTTCTAATTTCATAAGATAAACAATAAGGATTGGTCTTCTAATTTTCTTACTATTTCTCTATTTCTACTTTCTAAGAAATATCCTTAGCTGTACCTCCCCATCCTTCACTGAATTATTTGAGGCGTGGATTTAATTTAAAAGTATTCATTTATTCCTGACTATCTCATTTTATAGTCTACTGTTCATGGAAGTAGCCTATTATTTTAGTTCTATGTTTCCTTTTTGTTAATTTGTTTTGCTTTCTTTGTCTTGTTCTTTGATATTTAGAGAGTTTCCTTTTTTATCTACTAACATTTGACTGTCCATTCACACTGAAGTTCTGTCTTACTCTTTAAGGAGTAATATTATGCTTTGCCCAGTTCCCTTAACTTCTTGCTGATTATTATAGAGAGGTTTCAGGGTGAAGCTGCCCTGGGGAACACTTATTATTTCCTTCCTTTCCTTGCTGACCTGCTGCCCTAGCTCCTTTATTTGTTACCCACAGGAAAACTTCCTTCATGATCCAGTTGCACACAAGTTCTTGTTTCAGGATTAACTTCTGAAAGAACCCATCCTATAAGAGACTCCAGAGCCCATGCTCTTAATTACAATCTTTCACTTCCCAGAAGAGTCTAGCCCATTCCTACGAACAGTGACATTATAGTAGGTACCTGCTACATGCTTGTTAAATAAGCGCTTAGCAATAAACTCTAAGAAATGACAGGCCGTTTGAGTAATGTAAATAAGAATTTATTGTCTCTTTTTGATATTGAGACATAAAACACATGACAATTATTTGTGACTTTCAAAAATTATGCTTCCCAGAAGGAAGATAAAATTTTAAATTGTCTGCCAAACCTAATCTGTTATCACATGAAAGTCAGAATAATAAATGGTAAGCCAAAAGTTGGCAATCAAAGATAAATTCCAAAGTAGTATCTGAATAGCATGTTAGAACGTTAAAACTGGTCCCACTTTAATAAGTGACATAACATGGAGCATTCCCGTATGTTTAATTTCATAAGTTTCATAAACCTGACATTCCTGAGAGTTTTTTTAAAACATATCCTCTTGGGTTCTCTGAATTTTGTACCAACATGCACGTACACGCATACATATACATTTACAGACAAAGAGACAGACAGACAGACATACGGCATCCAGAACATTCATAGTCTCTTCACTATGGCAACATCTACAGTAGGAGGAAAAATACTTGAGAGTTTATAGAGGCTGTTTAGAGTTGACATCAATAGTTGGATTCTCAATAGTCATCACGAACATGCTTAGGAAAATTTCACACATTAAGGAAAAAAAAAAGAACTAGTCAGCTTTAGTCCTGCTTTGAGAGATACCAATTGTACCAAGCGAACAAATAGATAGGAAAGAATCACAAGCAAGTTCAGGCTCACCTGGGAAATGGTACAGAACTAACATGCTGCTTTTTTCCCCAGAAATAGAGTCAAACACAAAACAGATCCTAACTACCTATTGAATAGCATCTGTAGGGTAGCCTAGAAAGAAATGTCTGCGCCCTCAAGAGATTACTAAGCAGTGGAGTCAGGGAAGTGGAAGTCATGACCTCTAATGTTTCTGGGGGGCCTGAGAGGGCCCCGGCTCTTGCCGTCATGTCCAAGGCCTATTAACACCCCTACTCACTCTTACCTGGAACAGCCCAAATGATCAAAGCAGACTTGTGTCCCTTTTGTTGCTCAATGTGAACTCCCCTGCAAATGTGCCCCATCCGAAGGTGTGGCTTCCAAATCTGCCCTGTCAGTCTTGGCTCCAAACAATATCCTATTCCTATGCCCACTCTGAGCCCTGAGGCAGGCACACTCCTGATTCTCCTGCCCCTCGTAGATCTTCCTTCCATGTTTGCCTCTGGACCCCAGCCTGGCACCCAAGGGCTGCTGCTATCTGGTCACCATAATGCTGCCTTCCTCCCACTGCCAGTCTGATGAGTTTCTCCTCTCTCTTCTGTCCTAACTGCCATATTCTGTCCCATAGCCACCACAGTCTGTTGCTGGTAAAATATTCGGCATCATTATGGACTTAGTAGCAAAAAGTCTTATCGTCAGCAAGCAACAACCATTTTCAAGAAACAAACACTATTTTAATTACCTTTAACTGAAACAATGGAGCTTTCTGGAAAGACACTGGGTATTCATGGGCCCAAAGCAGGTCATATTGTGTATTGGTGCCTCAAGGAGGATTAGAATGAGTAATTGGAAGTTGGAGAATTTTTGCTCTATAGGACCATGAGTCTGAAAGTCTTTTATCTCATGTTCTCTCTACAATCAATTTCCTGTGCTTTGGCAAACCTGAACAGACTCAGACCCATATTTATGACTTCTTAACTCAAGTTCCTGACAGAGAGAACTAAAGGCTATGTGTTTTAATTCAGATTCTTCAGAGAGTGAATCTGAGGAGCCCAGGTGGAAAAAAAAATGAACCATGGTGATGAGGGAGACTTAAGAAATTCCTATGTTTGTTCATTTGTTTTGTTTACCTTCCACATATGAGTGAATCATATGTGTCTTTTTCCATCTGACTTATTTCACTTAGTGTGACACCCTCTAGGCCCATCCATATGGCTGCAAATGGCAAGATTTCATCTTTTTCGTATCTTTTTCATAGCTTAGTAGTATTCCTGTGTGTGTGTGTGTGTGTGTGTGTGTGTGTGTGTGTGTATACACACCACATCTTCAATCTTACAGAGGAGGGATGGGTAAACCTAATACAAGGAATCTATTGTATATCAGTTGATGAAAACTAGACATTTGGTGGGGGGTCATAATATACATACACAGATGTTGCATTGTAATTCTGCATACCTGAAACCTATATAATGTTACAAACCAAAGTTATTTCAGTAATTCACTTTTAAAAAGAAGCACCTGTGACTGCTTCCTTCAGTGTCGTAGGAGGAGCCCCCTGAGCGGGGAGGAGTGATGAGCATCTCAGTATAACTTGTTCTCTAGAGTCCCAGAGAATGAGTCATTCTGTAAATGTTTTTCAGAGAACTGAGATTTTATATAAACTCCAAGTTATGTGTTATTGTCATTATATTTATTGAAAATCTTTTAAACTTCCTGCCTCCCCAATCAATGCTGTAGGCAGCTAGATCCTTCTCCTATGACTCAGAGAGCCTTATCACCATGGTGCACTGTACCTTCTGCAACACAGAAGGAGCCAGAGAGACTTTTAAGAAAGGCCAGCGGGGTAACTTTCACCCACAGAAATCAGCACCAATCATTACATTCAGGGGTTGTTTATCTGTTGTTAACAACTTCTTGTTGTGCTCAATTTACCTATTTCTAAAAGTCCTTCTTCCCATGTTTAATTTACTACTGACACAATCCCCCTGGCTTTGCAAACTAAATCACCCAGACAATTTCTTACAATCCATTAGGTTGCCAGGAACAGTCATGCATTCAGGTTCCTGAGTTAGTGGAGAATGATACAAAAATACCCAAAATATTTAAGAAGGCTTAAAATTTCCAAAGCCAGTTCCCCTGGAGAACCAGGATATTTTCGGGGATACACATCCAGCTGTTCTGACCCAATTAGCCTGTTCTGGGTGGGAGAAGCAGTGTGGGATTTCACAGAGTGAGTGGGATGAAACTAAGGAACCCTTAGTGCAGTCATCACCACTTAAAATAATTTGGAATATGTTCTGTTGCAGCCTGCTCTGACTGAACAACATATTCTGTTGTATGTTAATGTGCATACAAATTAGCTGATGCTCTTATCAAATTACACATTCATATTCAGCGGGTGTGGGCAGGGCCTGAGTGTCTGCATATTCCATAAACTCCTAGGTGATGTCTACAATAGACCACTCTGAGTATCAAGACAGTTGCGTATGTCCAGTTGTGGCCCGGCAGTGACAAATACAACTTGTATCCTGAATCCCTTGCAAGGAGTAAGTGGAAGCTTCATATCAAGAGCTTCCTTGGACACAGAGATGCTGGATAGTTGTGCCAGGATGACAAGGTGACATGGGGTGGTTTCTCTGGTTGCCTGAACATTCCTTTTGGGCCCTCCTCCTAAAACCCTAATCTCATACTCTTAAAGCAAATCATATTCTTGCCTGGAAGTACATATATGTGTAATCCAAGAGTAGAACCTGCATTCTGTCAATCCATGCCCTCGGGTGCTCAGCTTACTACATTATCCCAGCTACCCTCTTTCTTTTTACTTCCTTGCTACCATCTGTTGTTCACTCTTTCCTCTTTCTTTCTGCTGGTGAATGCCTTCTATTGTCCCAGTTTTCCTGCTAACCGTTTTCTCTTTTAAATCTGGGTTTCTTCAATCTGTAGTCTCTGTCCCTTTCTTCTGACACACAGAAACTTACTGTGTATGTTAGTCAATACCCAGCTCACACCATTCCATCTGAGTAGAAATACCATATTAGACCAGATAGTAAGTCAGTGGTCTCATACATAAGGTCCAACCTGATATGACCAGCACCTAACAGCATTGTAGAAAGTGTTCAGAAGGCCTACTTTGGTAACCTGGTTAGGCCATTTACCATGAGTCCATAGATAAGTTACTGAACATTTCTGGATCTCTATTTACAAAATGGTGACAACAGTAGTTATTACTGTTGCAAAAACAAAAACAGTCGTATAAAGAACCTTGATAGCTTTTCTGATGCTTGCTTAGAATAAACTACAATCCCACTTATTTAATCAGACACTAACCATCCTACTGTGAAGGAATTTAGAGGTATAATGAGTCTACAATTAGTTGCTTTAGTTGGGGAGATTGTACTGAGTGGGCCTCAGTTAGTTGGTAAGCAAATTACCCGAGGTAGGTCAATCGGAGGCCTTAAAAGAGAACTTAAGCTTTCCCTGGTGAAGGGAAGAGAGAGAGATGTAGAGGGACACTCCTGCTCATGGACAGCAGCTTCAGCCCACATCTGTGGTTCAGTCTGATCATGACCTTCCCCTTCTGACTGCCTGCCCTGTGCAATGTGGGCCTGCGTATTCAGCCCACACAATCATATAAACCATTCCTGGTAATCAATTCTATTCACACACACACACACACACACACACACACACACACATTCA
The DNA here is from genome assembly GCA_004024925.1 of Scalopus aquaticus. Classification (NCBI taxonomy): domain Eukaryota; kingdom Metazoa; phylum Chordata; class Mammalia; order Eulipotyphla; family Talpidae; genus Scalopus; species Scalopus aquaticus. The sequence goes on from PVIJ01003724.1 coordinate 66,732, forward strand.
CACACAGAGACATAACACAATCTCACTGGCTCTGCTCATGTGGTTGACCCCTAAGTAATACAAACACTTAGAACAGACCCTGGAACATCTAGCAAAGAACTCAACAGACTTCACCCATTATTTCTATCTTCACTATGCATAAGGAGACACTGTTCCCTGCGTCTTAAAAGATTAAGCTATGGGTTTGTGAGTTCCTGGATGTGTTATCCTGTGCTTTACATTAAGCACCTAGGAATGGTGTATCTTAAAAAAGAAAAAAAAAATGGAGCTTAGAAAGAAGACCACGGGCCTCCCCGTGGCTCAGCGGTTGAGCGCTGCACTGTGGAGCTGTCGGCAGCGGCGACGCGAGTTCGACGCCCGGCCAGGGAGAATCCCACATGGTGCGGCAGACCTCTCCTGCCTCGCCTGCTGCTCCCCTCAGCAGTGTATTTCTGATCTGCCTGTTCTGCTCCCCACTCTGTCTCTGGTGAACCCTCTCGCCACCCCACGCCTCTGGCCTGTACCCCAGTTTGTATATATAAATTAAAAAAAAAAAAGAAATTAAAAAAAAAAAGAAAGAAGACCAGAAGGTAGATCTATTGATGAAACTCACTGCTTTTGTTTCTTTTTGTACTTCTTGCTTCCTGAGCTTGCCTGGAATAGCAAGATTGCTAAATGATAACAGTGGTGTTACTCTATTTTAAAAGTTCATATTGAGAAAATTTTAACATGTGTGAGTTAAGCTCATCTTCAACTAAAGTTTTTGATAACTTCATAATGTCTCAAGCTAAGGGACTTCATCCAGCTACCGTTGTACAGAAAGACAAATAATGTTGCCCCTACTTAACTATTACAGTCAAAGCCCAGGTGCAACAAAGCAATCTCAGCAAAATGACAACCCTGATTTCTGATCAGATAAATATGCAGGGTTATACCTTTTCATTGATATTGCAAATGGAATTGTAAACATGTTAAATATATATTAGGGATGAAAGTGTCATTTGCCTTTTATTTCATCTTTAATTTCCCTGTCTTCTTCTTATTATTATGCAGATGATGCTTACCACTTGTCTACCCAGAATCTAAGCACTCTTTATAGGAGGGGTATACCTTGGGTATTCCAAGGCATACAGGAGTCAGCTCCCATTGTAGAAGCTAGGGGACAGAGGAGTATAATGTTATCTGCTCTGCTCTTTGAAGAGTTTATTTCAGTTCATCCAAACATGGGTTAATGTTAAGGATAAGCACCATTGTGCCAAGGTGCAAGTCGAGTGGCATGAAGCACATATGGACAATAGAGCACAATGGTGTGGTGGTTATAGTCCAGCAACATGGTGTCGACACAGTGGACCTTAACACACTGAAACCCATTGTAGACTCTGGGCTTGATGTTAACTTCTGCAGTTCAGACTTGACTTGGATTCTCTAAACTCCTTGAAAATTCTTTGAGACACCTTAATTCCTTCTAGTAAAACTTGATTCTGCTTAATCACAAATGGATTCCGATCTTTTGCAGTTCCTAGCTTAAGCTGATACAACCCAAAATCAAGTAGCATACCTTGTAATAGCTTCAAGAAATTAATTTACACACATTTTGACAAATCTTATTATTTCACCATTTAAAGAAAGTAAGGTCCAAAGGAGCGGTTAATACTTGATTCAATGATAGAACTCATAGCAGAAATTATGCCTTATACAGATAATCTGCCCCTTGCATTTTCCAATTGTTATTAAAACTATAATTAAGTAGCAATTAATAAAAATGTACTTAACTTTCTTAACATGATGTTAAGTATTCTGTGGGTATATATGGTCTTGAAACAATTTGTAAACCAAATTGGAAAAGATGAATAACACAAGCCAAACAATGATAAACTGAATGATTAAATGACCTGTAATTAAGATCTAAATAATGTAATACATAACATAGTATTCAAAGAAGAATCATTTGAGAAGCCTTCACAAAGGAAATGAGTCTCAACTAGACTATATGTATAAGCTTTAGGAAGCTTGAGAAGGGGAAGCAGAGATTAAGTTAAGTAAGATATGATGAGATTAGACGGGGAGATATGATTAACAAGGACATTTCCATTCTATTTCATTAGATAGCACTTTCACCTCTTGTCATCTTGTCCTGGCCCCTACAAGTCAAAGCTACCCACATGGAATATTCAAAAATAGATGGCAGGAATCCCTTACTCCCTCACCTCTGCTTTCAATTTCATGTCCTGCCCTATTCATGTGTCTTCATGCTACCATCTACCCAAGACTCTAGAGGGGCACCAAACATACATCCGTTATTCTTTTCCTCCTTTGCTTATTGCCCACACAATCTGTACAAATACATTCTTGTCAGTTGCCACATTGGATTTCAAAACTCTGCTCCCTGATTTTCTCTCCAATTTGAGAAAGGTTGATAATAGGCCTAATTCCTCATCAATTCCATCTATAGGGCAAGTTTATACCTAGATTATCCATCTAGGGGGATATCTTCCAAGGAACCCAATCATATGTAAGGATTTCTTTTATGACTTTCCATCGCACATGGGCTCAGTATCTGTATCCTACCCCCAATATGACCTGTCAAAATCTAAAGTCTGGGCTAAGATAGCCTATCTGATGCCCTAGGACAATTGTCAGTGTTAGGTTTTGCCAATGATTTCTGTTCAACTTCATTCTTTTTTTGTAGTAATGAAGGATTATCTCTACTTCCCATTCTACTTAGATATATAATTTCAAATATGAATTTGCTTAACTTTAGTATTAGATACTGTATACTGGAAACATTTCTCTTTACATCTCCTAGCTATTTTAGCAGGGGGGGAAAGGCATGCATAAACATTACCTTTCATTTTAATGAGTTTTTACTTTAAAATAAGGTATTTTAAACAGAGAAATGCATATAAATAATATAACACAGTTCAATATACTGAGATCTTTAAATTTTTCATGTGGTATGAGATAGGGATTTAGTTTCATCTTCTTCCATCCCTGGATAATTGTCCCAGCTCCATTAATGAAACAGTCTTTATTTTCCCTTCCCAACTATAATGCCTTCAATTGCACACCAAGTTTCATATAAATGTGGGAAAATTTCTGTACATTCTGTTTTGTTTTGGGATTATTTGTTCATTTGCTCTATTTTCCTCTTCCTATGCCAATATCACAGATTTCTTATTATATAAGTCTACCTATCTGATAGTCCAAGTTTTCACTTATTATTTTCTAGCTCTGTCTCTGCTATTCTCAGACTTCATATATGCATTTCTTATCTCCACACCTATGCGTGTGCTACTCCTTCCGCTTATAACCCTTTTCCTATTGTTCTCCATAGATACAAACTTGACGAATTATCTTAGGTCAAATGCAAGCTTCTCTAAAAAGCTTTCCCTGATTGTCCTAAATCCAAATGACCTCTCTCCTTTCTGAATTCCCCTATCATTCAGTCTCTATTTTGCTTTTACTTTCCACCAAACATCTATAGCATAAACTCTTTGGGAGAAGATTCATATCTGACTAATCAATCTCCTTAGAATTCCTAGTACAGTCCCTTTTAATACAGAAGCTACTCTATAAATACAGATTATGCTTAAATACTTAAATGACTCTTTGTCATTCAATTTTTTTATATGTTAAAATAGTAATCTCATCAAGGTCACTCTAACATCTACAAATCATTTTTTTATCTGAATATAATACTCTTTTCCTCCAACTCCTCCCTCACTTCACCTTCTTCCTTTTAAATTGTATTTAATTCAGGGGTGAAGCTAACCCCTAGTCACTTCATGTGACACCATGACTCTACTACAGCTTCTGAAAGCAGATCCCAAATATTCCAAGTCAAGTAATACATGCCTTCCTCTGACAACTGCTATTGGTCTAGAAGAGGGTAGGAAACCTAAACTGGCTCAGTCAGACCAAAAGGAAAGATTGTCATTCCATAGTTAAGGAATAGTTTCTCACTGACTCCACTGCCCTCCGTCTCTATCATCCCCTACCCATTGCACAGGAACAAAGAAACATAGAGCAATCTATTGCTGCATAACAGATTTAGCTCAAAATTCAGTTATTTAAAACAACAGGTTTCTGCAGGTCAGGTATTTAGCAGAGATAGCAGGGATAGAGGGTCTCTTCTCTATGATAGCTGAGGCCTTAACTGGAAAGTTCCAAGGCTGTGAGTTGTATTCAGTTGAAGACTCATTCACTCTGATGAACTTGACTGTGATTGTTGGCTGGAACATCTACATGTGGCCTCTCCATGCCACGGTGGTTTCCACACACAATGACAATGACACACAATGACTGAGTTCCAAACAGCAGTCCATGAAAGATAATTCAACAAGAGTGAAACCAAAGACCAAGGGGACTATGAGAAAAGCAGAATTGATGATGGTGACAATTTGGTCTTGATCACACAGCAATCCTGAAAGTCAACCAACACTAATGCCTCATCTATTATTAGACTTTTCATATGGAATAATATATTTAAAGTAATTTGAGTTTGGTTTTCTGTTACCTACCTTCAAGACTGCTGTTGTTAATACATTCTGTTTCAGTTTATCAATAACTGGTAAGTAAGCTCCCCAGTTAGGAACGGGAAGCATGCCATAGAGAACACTATCGGAAAGCCAGATCTGCAGGCTGCATTCAATTGTCTGGGAGCTCTTGATTTTGCATATGTCCACACATGTCATTATTTTTTCATCTTATGTTTAGTGAGACTCAACTATACAGTACATTTAAATTGTCATTACAACAAGCAAAGCACTGGCAAGAAGTTTTTATGGCACTATCACAGAGCTTAACATCCCAAAACAATTTAGTCTTACTCTACCCTGATGCCTGCTTATTTTCCTGTTTAGTTGGTGATATTCCATCTGGCTATTGAATCTGTTCATTATTCATTTAAACTGATTGGACAGAAAACACTGCATCATCTCTATTTTTATAGACTATGCTGCTATTTATTTATATTGTTAGTTGAGGTTTTTACTAAATAAACACTGAGGACTTGTGTCCATGTATTTTCAAGGAGGCAGAATTTGTCCAATCTGGTTTTGTGCTAAAATTTTGATATGCATAGATTTATAACCCAATAATAATTTTTAGAAAATAGGATATTGTCTATAAGTTGAAATGAGCACATAGCTAAAATATTAATATTTTTATGTTACTTGCTACTCCTATAAATTTGAAATGACTTCTCTATCTAAAAGGCAATTTTGTAGGTGACTGGAATATTACATTCATAGCTGATGCCTCAAGACTTTTTTTTTAATTGTTTTATTGCAAGTCTGGGAGCCAGCGTACATTATACGGCAGATAATGCAGATTCAGAAAACAAGTCTTCAGGATTTATACAAACAAATGACTTAAAGCAAGTCAAAAATTCTTTATGACTCAGAGACTATCAGAATGAAAATCTTCTGCCTTACCTCTACTTTTTTATTATAATTATTCTTAATAACACTGAATTTTGCCCTTTTTTAAACAAAAAACACACATGTCCAGTAAATTATCAGCTTGGTCACTAAGGCGACACTACACAAGAACAAAGTAGGTTAATTAAACATTTTAAGAGAAAGATGGGAAGGTAAACTCAGTAAACACCCTCCATTTTCTGGAACCAAACAAAGGTGACCTGGAAACTAAATTTCTTTAGAACATTCTGAATAAACCTATGAAATAGACTTTAAGACTAATCACATCTGGAAAATACGAAACATAATGGCCCCAGTCATCTAGACATTGGGATTCATAATTCAAACATTATATAAGAAGATATTGTGTAGCTACTAAACAATCTTGAAATTTTTTAAAAAACAGAATTTCAAAAGAAGCAATTAAAGAAAAAAAATGGTTTCTGGCATCATGTTCTTCACAAAATAATTTGGAAAGAACAAAAGCTGCAATTATGCACTGAGGTTTGTTTTGTCTGAAGTCGCCTTCCTTTTTTTCTGCAGTAGTAAGTCCACTCCCAGCACTGGGGCTCTGCTGCTATAGAAGACATTTCTACTTCATAGCACAGTAGGAATTCTTGCATAAGATGTTTGTCTTTCCATTCAGCAACCTCTCTTTCCCCTTTCATCTTGAAAATGTCTTTAAGTCATTTTCCTCCCATTTTCTCTTTTGCTCAGAAAGAAGAAATATACCTGGGGCAGGTGAGGGTAGTATAAATGCCCTGAGTAAAGTGTTTAATGCCTAGTAGAAATAAGATGGAACAAAACAAAATATGTGTCTGAAGCACATGACAACCTGACCAGGAGAGCTAGAGTACGGAGCCTGCTATAAAGGGAAATACGAAAATAGCAGCCTTTTTGTTGATTAAGGTAATTAGACCAATGGATTGCTCTTCAGTCTTGTCCCCTGTTCTTTCTATTGTGATGGACATATCCACAAACAAAACTTTTGTTTTATTATTTGCCATTCTCTTATCTGTATTTCATGATGAACAGTTAAGCAACCAAAAAAAAAAAAAAAGAAAGAAAAAAGGCAGGCAAGCAGCAAAAGGTCTATCATTAACAAGATGGTACAGTTTTACTGCAAAAAATATCCCTAATTAGAGATAATTAGGAATTCTTAGGCAGACAAATTATGCCACCTCGCTACCTACCTCACATCTCCTCCCCTGAGGCCTGGCTGGATACATACACTTTATGTGCTTTTTCTTCTTGCCTGCATGCAAGTCTTGGTTTGTCCCAAGCCCAGATCTGGAATGATACTCCTCACCCTGCTATCGAGCTCGACCCTGTACTGATTCAAGACCCAGAAGCGTGATTTCTGTCTTAAGGAGACTTCTGATAATTCCTCCTGAGAGTGCAGATTTCTCTTCCGCTCGTGGTAGTCCATCTGCAGCTTACTGGCACAATGCCTAGCCTCACATAAATCATTTTTCTTATGATAACTTTAAATGCCCTCAGTTGTTGCATTGACAACTCCACTGTCCAACCTAGGACAGCATAAATATCACCTGCAAATTATAGATTTCAAGTACCCAATTCTCTCCTTGTCTTTACAATTTTTGTCTTCCTCTTCTAAGTAAATATAAAATGGGCGATACTTTATAAATTGAAGTTGGGGAGAGTATTATTTCAATAAAAAATTTAAGTGTTTTATTTTAAAAGTTCAAATAAATTAGTCTTTTTACAAATTTGTTAAACTAGCCCTATGATAGACAAATGGTTGGTTTATGTTCCAGTTCTATATTAGTATTGGATACATAAAATTACAAAAAAAAATCGTCCAGTTGTACTTATGGCTAAAAACTATGGGAAAATTGAGGGAGAACTAAAGTAAATGTTCTGAGGATTTCTACCCACCCTACATCTCTGCAGTTGAATCAGTTAAATGTTTAATGAAATTGCCTTCCCATAGCAAATGGCCTTATAATTTGACTTTCCATCTAAATGAAAGATCATCTTTCCTTTCCAGTGAGTACAATTGTTTGCCTAAAGACCTAATGATTTCTGACACAGTTAACTTTCATTCCTTGTCTTCTCTTTGAATTGCAAAAACCTAATTAACTTTCTTTAACTTGATTTCACAGTAGACAAGGTTATTTGGGGACAAGCTGAGAAACACATTCGAAGGCCCTTATCTTCTTTAAAAGGGTTTTAATTTTTTTCCTCTCTCTTGCAAACTTTATTTTCCTGGAGGAAAGTCAACAACCTCTAGGCTGACTCTCTATTACCTTGATGTCAGTGAAGAAATCACATCTTCTCTGCCTCAGGCATAACAAAACAAGTCTGAGAAATTTCTGAACTCATCAGTGGGTGACAGGAATGATAAATGAGCTTGGAGTGCCTCTGAACCTGTTCTGTCCATGGTGTCTTGTTCAGTTTGGGCATGATATGGTTCATCTTCTAATAAACTGATTACAACCAGCCAAAAACATCAATCTCACTTATTAGATGAGAATTGCATCTTCCTAAACAGCCATTCCAACCATCTATTCTATTTTCTCAGTCCCTATCCAGACAGATGTCTGTACCTTATAATGCAGACAACTTTTCATCAGATACCATCAAAGTTCCCCTCTAGCACATACCATCTTTTTTGCTAATGCTCTTCTCTACATAAACAAGTGCTTGCTTTTCTCTTTCTCCCCAATCTCCACCTTTTATACACACATACATTCTGACTTAAGCAAACGTATTCCTTCTTAGCTAAAATTTCTATATCAAATATCCTTACTTTAAAACTTTTCCCAAGTAATTTGATCTCAGATAATTCAAATAGCAATGCATAGTCTGAGACATACTCCAATAAACTGAGACATATCCCAAAATTCCTATCAAATTACTGAAAAATTTAACACCCTTAAAACAGAGCATAGGTATAATCTTTTGAAACTAATCTTATAGCAGATTTCAATCTTCTACTTTTCACTTATAACCCATGCAGGAGAATGCTGCAGTGTTCTCCAGTGATATAATTTCATAGAATGACAGAATCTTAGTACTTAGGAGAGATCTTGAATGATGTCAGAGAAAAACTGTAATTCAGATAAAGTGAATTTTCACAAACAGCTGATTAGTAGCAGATCTCGGACTAGAATCCAAGATTTCCAACCCAAGCCTGATCCCCTTTCTACTATTTTTTAAGTTGGCAATATTTCAACCAGAGTTCAGTAAAGTAAACAAATTCTGTTTACAAGTTCATGCAAAATATAATATCACCCCTGGAAAAGAGAAACAAATGCATAGATATAAATAAACCCAAGTCACAATTGCCAAAAACAAATATAATGTAAAACAGTATCAAGACTATTTATCTATGTTGGGTGGGGGAAGGGGACAGGTCGTGGGAATCCCAAAGATATCAAGCATGCTCTCTTTGGATGGAGGAGTATGAGATTATCGCTGAGAAATTACCATCTCAATGAGGGGAAATGGAGGACATTTTAGCCCCTGAAAGGAGGAAAAGAGAATACCCCCCAGAATGTCATGTAGTCTGATAAGACAAAATCCCTCAAACACCCTCTTAAAACAGAATAATTTAAACCATAATGTGTGTACACTGTCTCCTGCTCCCTGCCCATCTCCTGGGATATAGCAATTTGTTCTCTATGGCCCTGTAAGGATAAATCCCCTTCAGCTGCTCCTTTGAAAAGGACCAAAATCTCCCTCCTTTGCCTCCTCACAAGTGTTTAGGATTTTCTACAAGAATTTAGTCTCCTTACTTCTTTCTTCAGAGAATGGTTTAGCTGGTGATATGGAAGAACTGATTCGTGCTGCTTGCCTTCACAGATGATAACATGGAATTAGATTCATACAGAATCTTAGAGTTTTGGCCTCAGGATATGTGGGAAGATAATAAATATCTCCAAGTTACCTATGAGAAGAGGTTGCACCAGCTACTCTCATGTCTGTCCTTCCTTCCTCTCTCCTTCCTCCATCCTTTCTTCCAGAACCCCCCTTCTTTTTCTTCTTCCATTCTCTTTTTCCTCTTGCTTCTATTCCCTTTGGATTACAAGAAACTTATTCAAAATTATGGATGGACTATTCTACAACTGTTTCCTTTGAAGAACAATAGCATTAACAGAGACTGATAAGTTGAACTAAATCTTCATTTTGAGAATGGCAAAAATAATTGAAATTTTTCAGAAACATAACTAGAGGGACACTTTCTTAAAAGAACTTGTTAGATTTAACAATGCTCTTACTATACCTCCTTTACCCTCTCTACCTCACTCAGCTCCTCCCTCCAACAGGGGTTCACACTTCAGGTAAGCACTTTCTAGACATAGTTGTTGACATATATGTCAGTACTTTCTTCTTACTGTACACCTGAGAATATTAAGACAAGAATCACTGCCCTTAAAAAACTTACTGAACAAAATAGTGGTTAGCAGAAGGGAAAAGGGAATGGAAGTGGTAAACTGGATAAAAAAGGGTCAACTGTATGGTGATGAATGGAAACTAGAATCCTGGTAACAAACATAATGCAATATGTACAAATGTTGATTTATGAGGCTATACACCTAAAATCTATATAAAACGCTATAAACCAATGGTACTTCAATTTTTAAAAAAATCTTACACCCCAATGAAGGAAAAAAGATATGGAGTAATTCTAATCTTGCTGTTGTGTGATAAGCACCATAAGAGAAAATTGTGCAAAGGAATATGGAAACATCGAAGAAGAACTTTATGTGAGAGATTTCATAGAACATTCTGGAAAACTACTGAAGTCAATGGACTGCAATGTCTAATGATGACATTTTTTCACCATGCAGGTAATAGGGAGACAATGTTCACTATGTGTCAAAATCTCTCAAATTGCTGTGTGCTAATGTTTAACTGGATTGTGCGTCCAGAAGATCAAGCCTGAGTTTTATACCTAGGCATGGAATGCAAGTAGGATGCATGGCACGGCTCAGAGACACAGCTTTAGCTTAGATCAATGGGTTGGATATGAACTTCTCCCTTCACTTGTGCTGCATCTGGACACATTTTTGTAACATCTTCTCCCTCCACTGCCTAACTTTTAGAATGGGTAACATGTCACCTTCTCTGTGTTTTGTAAGGTGTAATGATCTGAAATAATACACATTTAATAAATTAGATCAGCAATCAATAAATCACAGCAGTTGTTACTATTATTTTGATGGTGTCCTAAGACTATTTAACACAAAACTGAGGTAGATCTTTTCACATATGGCTGGTAGAAATCTGCATCAGATGTTCTGTACCAGAACAATGGTAATCAGAATGTCTATAAAATGATCTCTCTCTCTCTTTCTCTCTCTCTCTCTCTCTCTCTCTCTCTCTCTCTCTCACACACACACACACACACACACACACACACACACAGACACACATATGCATACACACCCACTTTTCACAGGGTCCCAAGTCTTCATGCATAGAGCTGATGCAGCCAGTAGTGTTAGCAAACCACAAAAGCGTTCCGAAGAAAATGGCAGCTCATTTTCTCCAGCATCAACACCATTCATAGAACTCACACTCTCAAACTGACTTGAGAGATATGATCAGGGCAACCTAGGCTTCTACCATCAACCCCTAGAGATTCCAAAATGCCAAAGAATAGCCATCACCCTCTTGCTCTTTTGTTTCCTTTAAAAGTCTCCCTTTGTGGACCTCCCAGGTGGCGCAGCAGTTAAGCGCTGCGCTGTGGAGCTGTCGCAGCAGTGACACGAGTTCGCTGCCTGGCCGAGGAGATTCCCACATGGCGCAGCAGACCTCTCCTGCCTAGCCCGCTGCTCCCCTCAGCAGTGTACTTCTGATCTGCCTGTTCTGCTCCCCGCTCTGCCTCTAGTGAACCCTCTCGCCGCCCCACACCTCTGGCCTGTACCCCAGCTTGTATGTACAAATAAAATAAATCTTTAAAAAAAAACATTTAAAAAAAAAAGTCTCCCTTTGTGAATCCTAATTCCATTGCATTGCAATATTAGGGAGAAAAGTGAGTTTAATGAGAGAACCAAAGCAGGTCAGTAGTTAAGTTTCGCTCTAGCATATTTTTCATGCTATACAATACATATGAGGGGTTTTTTTGCCCTGACATTTCATTTTATGGACTATGTAACATCTGAAAAATCTATACATATGTGAAAGGTTCTTTTTCATCCCCTGGAAAACCAAGAGAGCAATTTTAACCTATCCAACTTAATTTCAATGAAGCACTGCAGCAGAAAAAAAACAAAAACAAAAAAACCTTGGGGTAGAAAGATGCACCCCTCCCACCATTCATGCCCATGTGGCTTTGAACTATCCCCTCTGGGCCATGACTAGACTTATAAGGTCTGCCCCCAATATCCCTCCTGAGAGAAACTGCCCACTCACCATCTCTGCACATCAATGACCCACTTGTGCCTTATGACACAGCCATTTGAGTGAGGAGGAATGCTTTTAAAAATATGACTACCTATTCATAGGCTGGACACAGACCTTTGACTTGGTGGGAAAACATGACCTGAGCCAATCAAATTCCATTCTTCAGAATTCAGCATAAGGAAACTCTGAACGGCGAGGCAGATAATAGGGGCAGAAGCTAAAAAGAGCATCTGGACATGTCATATGGCAAGAAGAGCCAGTGAGAACCCAGCAAGGCAACATCATATGTAAATCAGCATTTTCAGGGAACAGATATTACAAGGAAGCAGTGAAAGTCAACTGTTTGATGGAAGAGAAGAGATACACAGAGAGAAGGAGTGGGTCTCATTCCTTCATTATCTAGCTTCTTCCTTCTGCTGCCCTTGTAGTTCAGCCTCCTGCTTAATGCCTCAGTTCATCCCTTCCACCTTGCTTACCATGCTGTATTTATATTCCAAAAAATACTTCCACCTTGGCCTGGTTTGGGAGTCTTCTCAATCATGAACAGTCCTGGTCCCAGGCTCTGCGGGTCATTTAGCTTTCCAGAAAAATGTCAAAAGATTAGACTGAAATGTGAGGTTTGATCCAGAGTGATGCAAAGCTAGGAAAGCAAAAGAGACAAACACCTGAGGCAGGAGCCAAAGCAAACTTTGCAGACTGAATACAATTTTGACATAGCAATGATTTTTTTTTAAACCATGTATAGAGCTGAAATAGTTTTTCAAGTATAAAGCACTATTAAACTCTGCTTAACCAGTCATCCCTTTCCAAACTGAATTATTCTTACTGACAGAACATTTACATTTAACATTCCCTCTTAAATCTGTTTCCAATTTTAATTATGGTCATTCTCCAAGTTCAATTCCAGACATTGGAATCTCATAGAAGTCAGCCTAAACTTTTGCTTCCAGCTGTGCTCATCAATGATAGAGAGGATAGAGAAATCCCATGTCTGTTATAGCTTTAACATACATGAAATTATAAGCTCAGATATACTAGTGATTAGCTTGCTAGATGAAAACAAAGAAAATAGGGGAAAAAAAGATACCTCATTTTACGATCTTTGTTCTAAAGGGTGATTGTGTTAGAAGCATCTTCTTGGAGCAGAAGAAACTTAAGGATTTTTAATTATCTTTCCAGAATAATTGAAATATGGATAAAATAAATTTAACTCACCCAGAAAAAAAAATGTATGTGGAAAGGAGCCTTGACAATGGGCTTCTAAGGGTCTAAGATAAATTATTAACCCATGGCCTCCAAAATCTGCAGTGCCCCCTCCATAGGCATCTGCCATGATTCTGGATGATTTCAAAGATGAAGAAGCTCAATTTTTTTTTTTATTTTACATCATGAAACCAAATTTTCCTAGGTAAAAGAATAAATGAGCTGTTTAAAGATGTTACCAGGTGAATCAATCAAACAATCCAACCCAATGAACATGCAGCCATGTTGAAATATTCTCTGTCACAGGTTAAAGATGTTCAAGCAGAAGAGAAATAAAAAAATAAAAAAACGACAACTATTTTTGAAACCTACTTAAGGACTTTTTAACCTTGGGTATAATGTCAGGTTTGGTGTCCACTCAAACACTAAGGACCCTGGAGGGAAAATGTGTCTTTGCTAGACAGACATTTGCTCCTCTGGCTGACGTAGATGGAGATTCCGTGTATGTTGAGGCTAAGGATTCTGACAGCTGTAGAATTAGCCCAAGCAACCTAATGAAGCAGGGCAAAACTGGTTGTGAATTCACACAGAGCTGAAAACACCATATTTTTCAATGACAGTCATGCAACTTCTAACAGTAGTTAGGAGAGTTAATCTCCCAATCCAAAACAGACAATCTGCAGAACAGTTCAAATTACACCTATATTTAGCCTATGAAAAACGAATTTTGGTTTGGTTTGGTATGGTTTTGTCTTAAGGAGAAGTATGTCTCAACTCCATCCCCATGCTCTGGAATAGGCCAGACCACCTCTGTGTGAAATGAGGAATTGGCAACTCAGAGGGACATATTTCAGAAATTTTCAGTATCTAAATGTCAAATCAAATTTGGCTCATACTTTTCCCTTCATTGAACCATAATTCAATGAGAGTTTTATTATGCAAATTCACTGGAAAGTACAAGTCTCTACATCTCTGCCCAAGGCTGAGTGCAATAATGCCAGTCACGTTGTTCTAGCAAGAAAACACTGTATCTTGGAGATAGGAACTGGAGCTGATATAAAATTTTAATATGTTCATCTTGCTTAATACAGTGATATCTTGAGAGAATACACAATAAATAACACTTGGACATGGCACTGTTTTGTACCAAGTTAACCAGAAGGAAAATGTGTTCTGAGCTTAGCTATAAAATATTAGTATTCCAAATAAGTCTCTGTCTCTACAGCTTGCAGTACACTTTGCCTGTGCTTGTTTTTGTCACCGTTTGTTGTATATTTTATGTTGCTTCTTTTTTGTAAAAGTATTACCATATGTACACTCTTTCAAGATTAACTACCTGTCTCATTGCAAAAAGTTTGATGTATTCTTCACATTTATCAGAATATCTCCGTTATGGGATAAGGTGAGTCACTGAAGATTATCTTGTTCACACATACAAATGACTCCAGGAGTAATGCATAAGCACCCTTACACAAACAATAAGCTAGCTGAGTGATTTCCCAGGAACTTAGAAACACTTTGAAAAACTTAAGGCATCTAACTACCTCCAAAATGAATTCATTAACTGTGTGAAATTGCAATAAAGCCCACTAGTGTTTCCTAAATGTGCATTTACTACAACCCCCACTTCTGGTAAAGGCTGTTCATTGAATGCCTAAATGGAGAAGGGCTGAAATATTTATTTCTAACAAACATTAAAAGACATTAAAAGAACATTAAAAGAACCTCTTTGGAATATATAATTCAAACCCAAAGCATTTTATTTTCCTGTTAAGGGCTTGGGGGTTTCTATGAAGAAGAGGAATTAGAAAGAATTCAGAGTCTACCCAATGCCACAAGGTAAGAGACCGAGGTGGTAGAAGGGATGAGGTTAATATCCCAAGGCCACACTGAATCTTCTGTCTAAGTCACACTTCCTCACCTTGGTCCCCAGCTGTCTCATCCAGCTTGTGTGTGACACTCCTCCCTCAATAATTCTCCCTCTCCTACTACTTTGCCTCTCTTACAGACCTCACATAAAATCTACCAGCCAGATGTGCCACCCTTACTTTCTAAATGTATTCCTGAATCTTTTGCTCTTCAGCTCTGACACTACCTTAAGCCAGTCACTGCAGACTTTTCTTCCTATATTCAGCTTATTTGCCTCAAAGTCATATAATCAAATGGTTTTCTAAAATGCAAATGTACCATGTTCTTTCTCTGCAACATTTTGAATGGATCCCTATGACCTTAAGCAAAGTCTTCTGCATGGTAGACAAGGATTTCCTTATCTGGCCTCCCTGGCCTTCTCACCTACCTCACATCTCATCATTTCCTGTTACTCCTTGCTCCAGAAAAAACAAGTTGCAGAAAGATAGGACATACCAAGCGAATGTGTGAAAATAAGAAGTTTCACGGTCAAGGACAAAGCAAAGTTTCTAGGTCAGTTATAATGATTGAATCAATGTTTTATAAGCATGATACTCATGTGGAAATGGTTTAGCAGAACCTATAGTCAATAGCTTAAAGTTAATTAATGGCTAGAAGGTGGTTTGTGTTCAATGGAGGGTATATTACATTTAGGTCAGAGTATTTCTAGAACTTGGGTCACCCCAAAATGCAAACTATACTGAGTAATCACCAATACTCTCTAAGTATAGAAGTTAATAAATAAAGTTGAATTAATAAAGTAACATTATCATCACATAATTTATAAAGTAAGTCTTCAGTCAACTACAAGGAAACATGAGGCATTAGGAAGAAAGGACAGGTTTTTATCAGCCCCTCATTAGACAACACCTCAAAACCATGACTACCACCCGGACACACTAGGGCCCTTATTCTAGAAAAACAGAGGGTGCTGGCCACCAGTATTCTGCAATTACTATGGCCTTGGGGTTCATCCCCAACCAAGTAACGAGTGGTTTCAATCCTGGGAAGAATACCATGATCTGGTCTGTGCCCTCATTACACTTAGAATCCATTTGAGTGAGGCAAAATAGGCAGAAACAACATAATTCAAGAATAAGAGATGTTATGGTAGAATATGAAAACTAAATAGCTGAACAGTAATGGGTCATCGACAAACTACTTAGTAAGTGAAGTTAAACATGAGTTAAATCCTGTCCCTTTTCTCCCTCTCCCTTTTTCTTCATTTTTCCTTTTTCTTATCTTTTTCTATTGCTCTTTCTCTATATAAGAACAGAAAGGGAAGAAATAAGAGATTTTGTGGATTTAGAAGTCTTTCATAGGTCTGTTGTATAAATCTTGGAAACGTTCTCTAACAATCCATACACACTAGGCACATAAATTCCTATTATTTCAATACTCTAATTTATTAATGTCAAGAATTGTGTCCTCAAAACATCATTTATACCATAGGAACCTTAATGGCTATATTCAGAAGATTCATACGGGCAATTACTCATATATATTTTCTAGAGTAAATTGCATGGTGCCCGATTCCTGAAATGTGCCAACCTGGAACCTGTCACCTGTGATAATGACCTTATTTGAAAAGAGGGTATTTGAAGATGTAATTTAGTAAGGATCTCAAGATGAGATCATCCTGGTCACCCAGCGGACACTAAACCCAGCGACAAGAGCCCACATATAGAGGATAAGGTGTGAAGACACAGAGAGAGACTGGAGTGATATGCCCATAAGCCAAGGCATGCCAATGATTGCCCATAGCCATCAGAAGTAAAGAGGACATGGAAAGAATAGTCCCTCAAATTATGTACTTTGGGGCTCCAGAAACTTGAGAGACTATATTTATGTTCTTCTAAGTCATTGGATTGTGGTAATTCATTATAGCAGTCATAAGAAATGAATACATACTGTAATTACAAAATCATCTACGTATCACCCACTTTACAAGGTTGGAGAGGAATTCTTCCTTAAATGCAACTGATCATCAAAGGAATCCTTCTTCTTCTGGTGGTCTGAGAATGAGCTCTTCTTATTACTCCACTGCTTTCTGTTGCCACCTGCCACATCTGAATGATGCCACCATCTGGCCTGACATACCTGTCCTAGGATGTGAGGACTTCAATTCCCTAGCATATATGAGTGCTGCCAGGGTCAGAAGACATTATATAACAGAAAATAATTTACAACCGCTACCAGATGTGGCTTATTTCAGAGACGACAAGCCCTCCTTTGTATAACTCCAACAGGGTACTTCTTACCTTTATCTCAAAAAAAGATAACCCCTTGGAGTAGTATAAGGCAGTGGACATGCGCAGGCCTTTTTCAAGGAGTGAAACAGAAACAGCTCCCTTGCCTAGCTCCTTGTCAGGTCCTGACTTAATTCCAACACTTCAAGTGAATTTAAGCACCCTTCTTATAGTCCAGAATCTAAACAGTCAGAAGGGCCAAAAAAAGGAAAGTTGCCCCTTTCTTCTATCTAGAGTTGACCTCAGTTTTCTGTCTTAAAATCAATCTCTTCTGTCTAACCATGGAAATATCTTCACCTTTTAGACATAACTTCATCTGAATCCACTGTAATCTCACCCTTTAGCCCCCAAAACCAAAAAAATCAAAATTTAGCTGACCAAACTCACTTCACTTCTCACTAACTGGGTTATTTCAATCTTGCATCATTAACTGAAGATTGCAGGGGGTTAAACCATTTCAGAAGTAGAAAAATTAAAATGAAGACATTGATTTCCATTTCCACACTCTTTCTTCCTCATGTCCTTCTGGTGGCTTCATAGACTTTAACAAACTCAGTAGCAGGACCAGAATACAGCCAAATAAATTTCAGAATTTCCAATTACTTGGGATACTTCAAAAGAAAACACCCACTCTTTGAGAGTCAATCCAAAACTATCCTTCAGACATCCACTAAGGGATAGTATTGCCATTATTAGTTTTGTCACCACCATTAGTGGCTATATTCTAAGTCTTTTGAGGATAAGCTTAGCTCATTGCTTAGGTTGCCAAAATTAATGCTCAGTTTTCCAAGTTACACACATATAATGATAGTCATTGTAATAATTGCTTATAGGTGAACATAAATTTTTAAGTTTAATCTGAATGCTTTGCTTTCAAATCATTTTTTAAAAATATTTATTTATTTATGCATTCAAGAGCTGGGGTGGAGGCCAGAGGTGTGGGGGGTGAGAGGATTCACCAGAGAGAATGAGGAACAGAACATGCAGATCTACTGAGATACACTACTGAGGGGAGTAGCAGGTGACACAGGGGAGGTCTGCTGCACCATGTGGATTAGCTCCTTGACTGGGGATCAAATTGGTGCTGCAGGCGCTGCCTATAGCTTCATAGTGCTGAGACTTAACCCCTTGTGCCACCAGGGAGTCCCTGTTTTCAAATCATTTTTAAGTGTAAATACCAGCTTGAATCAACACAGAGTTCTATATTTATTGTTGATGTTTGATCAAAAATAGAAACTTTTTAAGGAAGTAACAGAAGCTCAAAAAAGCATCTTTTTGTCATTTAATACATAATTACAGATAAAAATGTCAGAAACAAATAATACAGCTTAACCATGGACCTTCAAAATCCCAACCACATATCATGAAACTAAGCAATTACAGAAGAAAATCAATCTCTCTACCAGAGAAAACAGTTATCAAAGTTGTCAGAATCCATAGACAAGAACACAGGCACCATAGTTGAAAATTACTTTGACAATCTCTCCTTAAGAGTGCAAAATTAATGTATGCATCCTTTCCATAGACTCTTAACTGTCTGATAGTTGTGACCTCATAAAACATTAGGTATAAAAAGATTTTTATCAATTCCTGAAAATAGGGATAATATTTAAATTCAATAATGGATTAGTAGTGAAATATATAATGAAAAAAGAAAAATATGCGAAACAGAAAAATGATAATGATAATGTATGCAGCCTATCACCTAAACTTTAATCATAGCTATGTAAATACCTTGCTGTTAGAGTTCTGGATCAACCCCCACTAGACTGGCAGAAATTCTCCTCGGCCTCCTAGTAACAGCTCTCTGGAAGACCCTTTTCCCAAATATGAAATGTATCTTGTCCCATACCCAGAATAGGCATTTACTCACCTACCCTTTTCCTGAGATTTTGTCCGTTTAAAATATTTGTTGCCTCAGAGGACCTCCAAAGCTTTTAACATATTTTTATAAGACTTTTGTAGAGCCCTTAACCCTTGGTAGGAGTGTTGCTCTGCTCTAAGCACTCAATCACACCTAGAAGCAGAAGTTCAAGATAAGTAACAATACACAGAAAAGGAAATCTGGCATTTATAGAATAAGATTGTGAATGTCCTGTGACCAAGTGGAACCCCTTGTTGGACAAGAGTGCTTGTTGTGACATTGTTTGTGGCAGGTAATTGGAGGCATCATATTTGACCCTCACTAGGTCAACAGGTAAATAAAGGCAATAGATGCACAGAGTGGGCTGTGATGAGGCAGGTGGAAATACAGAAATAAAATAGAGCCTAAAGTCACATCAGACAGACATACACAGGGATACACATAACACTACTTACATTAGAAAAATGTATGCATGTATTAAGAATACAAATACATTAGAAAAGGGAAGGAAAGGGGAAAAAAGAACGAGCAAACACTTTCAGGAGACTTATTTTGTACCTGGCATTGTTTTAAGACCTTTATATTGACATTTAATTCTCTCAGCTGTGCTGTGAGGCAATGCTGTTATTATCTCGATATTCCAATTGAGAGAACTGCAGCAGAGTGGCTAAGTCACTTACTCAAGGTCACACAGCTGGTACTGGTAGATCCAGGGTTGAACCCCAGGAAACCTGGAATGAGAATCCATGCTGTGTTGCCTCTAGGACATTTCAGATCAAGAGCAGTTCTAATGTTAAAGATTGTCACTACTTCAACACTCTACCCCAGAGGTTCCAGAACTAATCAAACAATTCTCCACATACTATTAAATAAGAATATCTGGGTAAGGCTGAATGCATTTAAGGCATCCATTGCTTTCCATCAGAAGCTCATCTTTCGTGACAAACATTTTCCTCATTTTCCTTCAGCATGGGGTCCAAACCATTTCAGCGTGTAGTCTATGATAGTGAAACCATGGTTACAATCTCAATAGAAACATACATTTTGATGTTGTGTACTTTTATTTGAGAAGTAAAGGTAGTTTTTTTTAATCTATATCAAGCAGAGAATGACCTCAAAAGAACAAAAATGAAAACTACTTTAGAATGTCCAGGAAAATCAGAGAATTGAATTTATATAGGAATCCAGATCACTGGGCTTAAGGTAGGTTCAAAACCACCTATTGCCACATTTCACAGTGTCCTCACTAAAAGGACAAAAGGGAAAAGTTCTAAGTTTATTATCAGAAATAATTGTGTTTCACCTACTTGGCTGGTTTGATTTCACTTCATGGATTGTCTGTGAAACTTGTCTCAGTCACGCTTCCCCTTTCCAGCTGAGTATTAGAAAAGGTGAAGTCCAAATTGGTGCCCTTATGACCACAGTAGAGGACTTTGATAAGCCTTTTGTGGACTCACCACACTTCTGATTGCACTGCCTTTTCCTACCTTCTTTTCCCTTTACTTGCATTTCTCATTTGAATTTATTTGTTCTTTAATCATACATACCCACAAAAACAAAATTAAGACCCCTGGAGACTTGTGATGATCATTTTGCACTGGCTATAAATGTCAAAAATCATTGTATTATGTATCTGAATCTAACCTAATGGTGTGTGTCAATTATATCTCAATAAAAACATGACGGTATAAAAAGAAAAGAATGAACAAATCAATTATCAACAATGGATATTACCGACAAGAGAAAGGCAGAAGAAGAAAAGAGCAATGACACAGGTCTAATGCACTCAGAAGTGAATTTGGGAATACTGAGGTAAGCATATTTTCAGTTAAGGTGGGGTGTTTCTTGAAGTATAACAGTCAGAGAAAGGGGCAGAAGTGCTCTCCATCCCTCCATCAGTAATCCATCGGCTCAGCAGTTTGCAGTATAGACAGACATGAAGGAGCACCGCTAGTGAGCAGATTGCAGACACAAGAACATCCCAGGTTGGGGTTAGTGTGCTCACAAAGGATGAATGTACCCAGGTGTGGTTCTTGGCATTGACCATATGAGCCTAAGTATCTTTTTACTCCTTTCCAGGAAAAGGGAAGAACACATGCACACTTCAGGTCTTAGCAAGATTGTACATAAAATAGTCTAGGGAACTCTTCTGGACCCTTCCGTGTCACTCCCCATCTTAAATGAGATTTTGCAGGCAGGCTTTTATGTCTGGATAAAAATAGCAAGACCCAAACATCTGCTATTCATGATTATTTGAAGATTTATAATACACGGGGTATAATCACTACCCAAATTAACACTGTAGACAAAAGGCGTCAGGTAACTTATCTTCAGACCAAAAATATCCTGACAGCAGGGAACATAATTGCTTATTTATACAAATGGTCTGTGCACTCAGGCATTCTGTATAAATAGATCATTATAGCCATTTCCAGGACATTATAATCCATTAAATAAATTAGACATGGCTTACAAGTCCTAATGATATAGTCCTATGATCAAACATCTCCAGAAACATTTATCCAGTTCTCTCAGATGGGCCTGGCTTTACATAGGGCATTTGGCTAAGAAAGCTACCAAGTGATTTTGAGAAAAAGCAAGAACAGAATCGCAAGGTTCAGAAAGTTAGTGCCTTCTTTATGCTGCTGAGTAAGGAATGATTATACATAACCAACCCCTACATTTAAAGTCAATTATGACATTTTAAAAACCAACAAATCAGACCTTTCTCTTTTTTCATCACATAAGTTAATGACTTTCTTCTGAACAACTTGAGTAGGTTTCAGGACTTCTGATTGCCCAACAATAATAACTCCCAGGACTTTTCCAGATCTAGCCCTCTGTGTCTCTCACCTACATTATTTTGGTAGCCTCTGATTTGACCTCCTTACCCTGGTCTCTTACTCCACTCATTTATTAATAGTTGGCAGCTGATAAATCTTCCTTAAATAAAATAGCAAATACACTTAGCTTCACCACATATGCTGGTAAGTATCACCTCATTTACTTATTAAAGAAAACTGAGAAAAACAATATCATTTCCCTGGTCAAAATTATTTGGGATTCCTCCTTCCCTATAACCAAAGTGACCTTAAGTTTCAGTTTAGCCATGATAGTCTCAGCCTACATTCATTGCTCACATGAGAGAACCATCTGCATCTTAAATGTCCCAGGTTTGGAATATCATATTATTGTTCACGTGTAAAATAAAACTAGAATTTGTTGGTTTAAATTTGTTTGTACCCATCCTGAATAGAAGTGGCTCCAGATGAAGTTGAGTTAAACACAAACTGAGATCCCAGTCTGAGGCGTGAACTACCCATCCTGCCTCTCTAAACACCTTAGACACCGACAGAGAACACTGCCCTTTAGAACATCACCTCCTCCCTCATAAAAGAGACCTTACAATTCAAGCAACTCCACCATCTTACCAATGAGCAAAACTAAGACACACTAGTTGGTTAAAGCAGGATGTGTTTTGAACTAGACCCATCAGATAAAGAGGGAAAGAGCTCGCCATCCCTCCCATGGAACCAGATGCAGGTATGTGTCCCCGCCCCTTCCTCTTGACTAGGGTGTTTTTCATTCTGCAAAGAGTGTGCATAGTCAGGAGGCTATGAATCTGTGAAAGACTTTTCTCTGCACTATCAGGGATACATTTGGATTGAGCTATTTACATTCCTCCATGCCCAGCAGCAGTGACAGTATTTAAGAGAATGCTACAGGGTTAAGGGTGCAATTTATTCTTGTGAAGCGGTAAAACTAAATGACTCAGAGAGAAATCACACTCACAGTCTCAACTCCATTAACACCACCTGTACACTAAAGAAAAGGAACATGGTACATTTGCAATTAAAATAAATTGGGGTCTCAAGCTCAACTGACAAGGAAAACTATAAAAGAGTCTCTAGCTTCTTCTGTGCACTTGCTTCTTATCTAATTCACAGGCTCTGAGAAGCAGCTCAGCTCTTTGTCCTATATTTCACTTCTGTCCCCCACTGTCCCCTTACAATCCTCCCCCACAGGCAGGAGCCACAGGTGCCTGGCCTGAGTCCCCTTGTCATTCCTGTGCTGCTTCCAGTGTCACACTGGAATGAAGGGTCACCTTGGGCAGGTTATCACCTGGTATATTTACTCTCTCTACTTTGAATAGTTGCCATCTGACAGCTGCAAGGGAGTTTCAGAAAGAAATGAAAGTATGAGGTAGGCAGAGCTGGGACAGGAAAGGAGTTTATTGATCAATGGGTATAGTTTCAGTTTTACAAAATGAAAAGTTCTAGAGACTTACTGTAGAGACATGTATATAGCTATCACAACTGGATTAAATAATTTTTATTTTTTTAGACAGCACAATTTCATTTAAAATTTTATATTAGAGTAGATTCTATCCCCCTGTGACCAGTGAGGGTAATTTGGGGCAAGTTCAAGTGAATTTAAATAAGTTTTATCACCTCTGGACTTTCCAGAATCTTTGATGTTGTAGTGTACATTATGTACATTATATATGTATATCACATGTACATTGTATTATGTATTTAATATTATAAGGTATAGCATCTCATTGACCAAACTTATTTGATCAGGGAAATTCATTTTTTTAAAGATTTATTTATTTATGCTTACAAGAGCTGGGGTATAGACCAGAAGTGCTGGGGGTGAGAGGATTCACTAGAGACAGAGTGGGGAGCATAACAGGCAGATGTACTTAAGTACACTGCTGAAGGGAGCAGTGGGTGAGACAGGAGAGGTCTGCTGTACCATGTGGGATGTTCCCTGGCTGAGAGGATAGATCTCGGGCTGCAGTGTCTGCGGAAAGCTTCATAATGATAAGACTTAACCCCCTGCACCACCAGGGAGGCCCACGGAAACTCATTTTTAGAAACAATAACTTGTTGAACAATTTTTCCTCTCAACATATATTTCAGAAAACATGCCCACAAATACTCATTTACTTCATTTTGAACTTCAGTTTAATGAACATTCCAGTGTCACTGGAATTGAATTATTTCTGGACTTGAATTTTTCAGATGATAACTATTCATCTTTCCAATAAGTTTGTATGTACGACCACCATTCCTAGTAATTCATACTCCTGGTTCAATATGCTGAACCAGAAATGATCAGCCTGGATATTTACACACACTGAACAATTTTAAATGGTTATAGTGGTAAATTTTATATGATATATTTTTGCCAAAGAAAAATAGTATGGGTACATGTAATGGGTAGTTTGTGTTATGTTGCCTAGGCTGTAGAGGCTCTGGTGCCCGATTTCAATCAAGCAATAATCCAGGACTTGCTGTGAAGATATTTTGTAGATGTGATTAAAATCCACAATTATATTTTAATTAGAGAGCTTATACCAAACAGTATGAGGGCCTGACTCAATTCACTGAAAGTTTAAAATCAGAGTTGAGTCATCTCTAAAGAAGAAATTCTGAGTTTGGACAGCAACTTCAGCCCATGTCCAAGAGTTCCAGCCTACCCTTCCTGATGGACAGCTACGTGGGCTCGGGACATCCCTTGGATTTCCGACTTGCTTTATCAAACTTCACAATCATAAAAGCCAATTCACTGCAATAAATCTCTTAACCTCTAACTCCAACCGATCTGTTTCTTGGTTAAACTCTGACTAACACAGTGGGGAAAGGAGACCTTTGTTTTTTTTCCCTTTTGTTACAGAATTATAGATTAGTAGATAATCCCACAGGATTTGATATACATTTCAGGTCAAGTTGTAACCAGGCTGAGACCAAAGTCCGGGAAAAGTAGTGTCCTCTGGAGGGGTTTGCTGATGAGAATGAATAGCCCCAGGGAAAATGCTAAGTTTGGGGGTTGGAGAGTCTGATAGATATAAAAGGGACTGAAGGAGAAAGAAGAGTCAGTCACCATGATGAAGGAAAAAAAGAAGCAGTCACCATGATGTAGGAAAAGAAGAAGCAGTTGCCATGATGTTGGAATGAAAGAGGCAGTCGCCATGCTGAAGGAATAGAGAAAGCACTCACCATGATGTAGGAAAAAAAAAGAAACATTTTTGAATCTTCAGTGACTTTGGGGCCAGTGACTTTGGCGACTTTGCAAGTAGCCGAGCAACAGAAACTGCTCCCAGCTTTGTCTTTACTGCAGCCAAAGAAAGAAGGCAGAGGCCCGAAGCAGGCGCCTTCCTAAAATGTGTGAGTGCAGTCTGTTGGGCTGTCTGGCCACTGTAGTTGCTGTTTGCAGTGTTGTTGGCCTGGTGCTGTGCTGGGGCACCATGGCAGTTCTGGGAGCGTCTCCAGTTGTGTTTTGTGTCATCCTCATGAGTTGGAACCTGGCCTACAGTCTGATTGTTGAGCATCTGCAAAAGGAAGACACCATTTTGGAAACGTGGCCTATTGTTTGGAAGAGGAGCTCCACATCAGCAGTAGCAGGAAGACGCCACCTTTGTTACTTTTCTAGGATTTAAAGGACTGGACATTGCTTTAAGTAAGGTAAATGGCCATATGCTGACTTTAGTAATTCCTTGCTTTTTTCCTGTTTGTTAAATAAATCCCATTGTTATTGTTCCCTAAGCCTGAGTACTCTTGCAATTGTGCGCGCAGGTACAGAACGAAGATAGTGAATGGTAAGCAACTGGGGCACTGCCTTTGGCAAACTTTAAAGCCCCATTTTCCCTGTATCAAAGTCAGATCCAGGCCTTCCAGCAGGTTGACAGGGGAGGTAATCCCCTACCTGGAGTTCATTCTGCTCCCTGTTTTCTACACCATCACCCAATCTTGACATTTGCCCATCACAGCTGTAAAAGTCTTCTCAAAGAACTGGCTAACTCCAGAACAGTTATTCTCAATCCTGGCTTTGCTTTAGAAGCCCATGGTAAGTATTAACAGTTCTGAGGCCTGGCTCCACACCAGACCATATGGAGCAGAATCTTGAGGATGGGGCCTAGGCATGATATTTTTTAAACTCCCAGATGACTCTAAAGTGAGCCAAGGTTGACAGGTGCTGGAGTCCACCAACCGGTTGTAATTATAACTTCAAGGTCAGCTAAGATCATCCTGCCCTAGATAATCTAGATAAGATGGTACAAAACCCCATTCATCACTTGATGAAAATGCAATGTCCTTGCCAAATTTCTGCTCCTTTGCTAGGGCGCTTATGGTGCTATAAAAGGGTTACCAGATTTAGCAAATTAAAATATAAAAATCCCAGTTAAGTTTGAAAAATAGCTCAATGGCAGAATCTTGCAATTCATTTTTTAAAAGGCTGAATATAGGATATTTAGGGCATCCTGACAAAGTCAATACATGCATCAAGACAAAATCATGAAATATAAGCACATTTCCTACACAACTATATGCACGCACCTGCATAGACACCGCTCAAGCCAATCTCCTCCTCTGGCTTAGTTTGATTTATCAAGTCTAGTTGCAATCCCATATGTTCTGTCTAGGGTCCGCACATACGAATTCATATTACTCACCTCCTGTTTTTATGTCTACAAAGGAACACAAGACCCTTGTGGGTGAAGCTGACTTTGTGACTTGGGGTTTAAGGAGGAAGGAGCTGTTAGCATTGCAGCCATGCAAACAACTGAATGTTGAGTAAGAGCTACTTTGTTTTATTTAGCTATTGCCACTTCGCTGTGTTTCATCTTTCCACTCCCTTTTCTCCCCTCCCTTCTCTTTTCAGCTCTTCCCAAATTCAAATTCCTAGTCTTTTCTAATGAAGACTCTCTAGTTTCCTTCTACTAAATTTCCTTTCAAGATACATCCCTTCTTCATAAAAATTCTAGTGTTACCTGTAAAGGCATTTATATTTTATTCACTTATATGACTAAGCTAATATATATATATATCGACAAATATATATATATATATCGACAAATATATATATATGTATCGACAAATATATATGTGTGTGTGTGTGTGTGTGTGTGTGTGTGTGTGTGTGTGTGTGTGTGTGTGTATCAACAAATACTAATTTGGGGTTCTCTGAGTTTGCATCTTCCAGTTCTTAAGACAGAACAGCTTCTGCTTTCCAATTAATACTGCTCTTCTGAAGGACCCAGCATGATCTAGAAAGGTAGATTATCTGAAACTACACAGCTCATTAGCTTGACTGGGTAGGTGGAATGTATAACATTCCTAAATCAATCTTTCAGTTTATTAGGTTTTCCAACATACACTAATTGTCACCATTCCCTGAGCCTTTTAAAAATACAGTTTTCACGTTCAGCCTAGACATAGAGATTCAGTGGCTTGCATGGCCAGCCAACTTTAGGAAACACTGGTTGAAGTTCTCAAAGGCCCTGTCAGAACAGAAATAAAGGCATTTCCAATATGGAAGGATTGACATAAATGGGTTCAGTTGAAGAGTCCTGGAGTCAAGAATCTGTGTGGCCCTTCACCTTAAATATCTGGGCCTAATTCTCATCTCTCCAGTGGGTGGACTAGAATGAACTCTAACCTTTTCCCAACTCTAACATTCTAGGATTCTGCACCACCTGACCCTAGCAAGAAGCTTTCGGATGACAGCCCAGGGGATAACAACACAGGGGAGGGAATAAAGCCATGAAGAGGGGAATTTTAAAGGTTCATGGAGTGAGAAGAAAGGCAAAGTCTTGTTAGCAAGGAGACATTAAACTGGAGGATGCTGTGTCCAGTGAGACACTAACAGGCACTGGGGAAGGGGACATTCTCCCCAGGACCACCTCTTTATCTCTGCATATATATATATTTTTTTTTTATAGTTAAGCCGTTCTTTCTTTCTTTCTTTTTTTTTTTTTTTTTAGATTTATTTTTTATTTTTACATACAAGCTGGGGTACAGGCCAGAGGTGTGGGGCGGTGAGAGGGTTCACCAGAGACAGAGTGGGGAGCAGAACAGGCAGATCAGAGATACACTGCTGAGGGGAGCAGCGGGCAAGGCAGGAGAGGTCTGCCGCGCCATGTGGGATTCTCCCTGGCCGGGCGTCGAACTCGCGTCGCCGCTGCCGACAGCTCCACAGTGCAGCGCTTAACCGCTGCGCCACCAGGGAGGCCCTGCATATAAAAATTAAAGGTCAGATGTTCCAAACATTCCTGAGAGAGGGCCAACCTATTTCGACTCCCGCTGAGCATCACAGCACAGGTGTTAAAAGGGGGTGGATGTGGTATCACTGAAGTACTAATGGAACAAACAGTTTCATTACCCAAAATACCCCAACTTCCAGCTCAGCACACAAAAGGTAAAAACCACGCACAAGCAGTTGATTCAGCTCAAAAGTGCAGCATTTAGAAAGGATCTGCAGGTACATTTTTAGCCACGCCATGAAGGGTATGTCAAGGTCAGGTAGCCATGAAGGGCACAGACAAGGAAAGATCAGTTTAGATTAAAAAAAAAGGCTGCTTGTCATCCCAGCTCAGGTTTTCCCTAGTTACTCCTTTGCTTAGAAAGGATTTGACTTCTGAACAGGTTTGAATTCAGGTATGAAAGCTTTACATTGCTCACACAAAATGAAATAGTGGCAAAATGCTATTTCAACTCATTATTCTGATAAAACTAAGATTTTCAAGAAGAAAATCTAGACTACTAATAAAAGTTTCACAGCAATAACTTTAACCATTCCAAAGAAATGCAACCCAACAACTAAAACTCTGATAAATAAGGCAAAGTTTATGGAACATACCGCTTCCCAGCTGCGTAACCTTGAGCAAATCACTTGATCACCCTGTGCTTTGCTGAACTGGGTGCACAATGGAAAGGACAGAATGTGTTCATGGGGTGTGGGGGGGCAGGGGAGGCTATATGTCCCAAACATGAAAGAGACTCTAGATAAAGGATAATATTGTTATTAATATCATTGTTTAGTCAGTGAGATCCCTCAGATGCCTGAGTAAACTTTAAGCAATTATTTGCATGTCACTATTTTTATCTTCAACAAATTTAATACTCTAAATCTCTCGAAGTTATAGGTTAACAAGCCTCAATGTTTTTGAGCACAGAGAACTTCTTTTTCTAACCCGTCTTTAAGAGTCAAACATAAAGGTTAACTTTTAGTAATGCTGATTTTAAAAATACACTAATTCAATAAATTTTCCTAAAGTAAAATTACCATCATTTTTGTAAACATAATTGCTAATGTTTAAAAAAAACAAATTCCAGATAGATATTCTAAATCCAAATATCTAAAATAACAATTACCAGTACTTCATAGATATAAATTCAGTCATTCTCCAATTAGGGGACAGATAAAAAAATGACTTACAGTGGTGATAGTACTGCAGAGAATTTGACTGGAAAAGGAAAAGCAGAAAATAAGGTGATAGGTAGTAGCTCAGGCTTATAGGAATTTAATGTAATCTCTTCTAGAACTCTCCTCCATTTTATTGTAGGTCATGGTAGCAAAGAAGGAATCCAAATCAATCCAGCGGACAAAAGGAGAATTTCCCCATATTTGGTCTAATCACGTGTGACAGCTCTTCTCCTAAAAGCAACAACTGATCTAACACAGAATCCCCTGCCATCCCATCAGCCACAGGGCTCGTCCTGACTTCAAAAGGCCGCAGCAAAAGGAGCTGTAACCCCAGCAGTGACCATCTTGCCAAAAACGGTCCATAAAGTTCAAATCACTTGAAGTTCAGTTCAAAATAAATATGTTTCTAATCAAAGTGTGTTTTCATAGATCTTCACTGATGCTGACAATCTTGGCTTGGGAAGCACCTGGAATTTTATCTCTAAAGAAGGCAGGTCCATGAACAGAGTTGAGGAAGCAGGTGGTCATGGAATTATATGAACCAAGTTGTCACAGAAATTTAACAACCTTTGACAATCATATAAAGAGAGACAGGAAAAAAAAGCTTTAGGGGGTTTAGGATTTTCTGTGTACACTCTCACCATTGCTTTTCAATATAATACTGGAAGTCCTAGCTAGAGCAATTAGACAAGAGAAAGACATTCAAGGGATCCAAATAGGAAAAAAAGAAATTAAACTGTCTCTATTTGCAGATGATATGATAATATATATACAAAACCCTAAAAACTCCATAGGAAAACTACTCAAAATAATAGACCAGTTCAGTAAAGTAGCAGGATACAAAATCAATGCATAAAAGTCAGTAGCATTCCTCTATGCAAACACCCAATTTGAAGAAGGAGAAATTAAGAGATCTATCCCCTTCAAAATCAAAACCAAAAAAATCAAATATCTGGGAATAAATCTAACGAAAGACATAAAGGACTTATACAAAGAAAACTATAAAACACTGTTGAAAGAAATAGAAGAAGACACAAGAAAATGGAAAGGCATCCCTTGTTCATGGATTGGAAGGATTAACATTATCAAAATGGAAATCCTACCAAAAGCAATTTACAGATTCAATGCTATTCCAATAAAAATCTCAATGACATTCTTCAAAGAAATAGATCAACTACTGATGAAATTAATATGAAACCACAAAAAATCTTGCATAGCTAAAGCCCTCCTAACTAAAAAGAAAGAAAACGGAGGAATTTCACGCCCTGATTTCAAACTATACTACAAAGCCATAATAATTAAAACAGCATGGTACTGGAACAAAAACAGACAGAAAGACCAGTGGAACCAAATAGAATACTCAGAATTAAAGCCTCGTAACTATGAACAACTAATCTTTGACAAAGGAGCAAAGAAAATGCAGTGGAACAAGGACAGTCTATTCAATAAATGGTGCTGGGAAAACTGGACAGCCACATGCAAAAAAAAAAATGAAGCTAGACTACTACCTCACACCCTGCACAAAAGCCAACTCAAAATGGATGAAAGACCTGGACGTAAGACCTGAAACCATAAAATGTATAGAAGAAAATATAGGCAAAACTCTACATGACATACATCTCAGCAAAATCTTGAAAGACACATCCCCCAAAGTGAAGGAAGTGAAGGACAAGATAAACAGATGGGATTACATCAAAATAAAAAGCTTCTGTATAGCAAAAGAGACATTAACCAAAACTAACAGACACCCTACCAACTGAGAAAAGATCTTCGCACACAATACAACCATTAAAGGACTGATAACAAAAATTTACAAGGAACTTACACAACTCAACAAAAACAAAGCCAATAATCCAGGCAAAAAATAGGCAGAAGAGCTAAAAAGACACTTCTCCAAAGAAGAAAAGCAAATGGCCAACAGGTACATGAAAAAATGTTCATCATCATTTATAATCAAGGAAATGCAAATCAAAACCACCATGAGATACCACCTCACACCTGTGAGGATGGCATACATTAAAAATACAGGCAACAACAAATGCTGGAAAGGATGTGGAGGAAAAGGAATTCTTCTACACTGCTGGTGGGAATGCGAACTGGTCCAACCATTATGGAAAGCTGTATGGCGGTTCCTCAAACTGCTAAAAATGGAGCTTCCATATGACCCAGCAATACCACTTTGGGGAATCTACCCAAAGGACACAAAAACACTAATCCAAAAGGATACATGCACCCGTATGTTCATTGTACCAAGAGGATTATTCACAATAGCAAAGGTATGGAAGCCACCCAGATGTCCAAAAATAGATGACTGGATCAAGAAGATGTGGTACATATACACAATGGAATACTATTCAGCATTCAAAGAAGATAAACACATGCAATTTGCAGTGACATGGATGAAATTAGAGGGGATCATACTCAGTGAAATAAGCCAGAAAGAAAGAGAAAAATATCGAATGGTTTCACTTATAACAGGACTATAAGGAAACCAAATAGGAGAGAGACACTCAGCAGGTGGGGGCGGGGGCAGGGAGAAGAGAGGGTAAGGGCACAAAATGGAGTTGAAAAGAACCCAAGGGACCACAGAGATGGATCACGGGTGAATTGGTGGTGGGTTACCCAAGGGGAATACAAAATGTAAAAGACATAAATAACAATAAAAATACATACATTTTTAAAAAAGAATTTTCTGTGTACAAACAGACAGAATCTATTTTGTCATTTTTGATCCAGAATAAAAAAAATTGTCTCTTCCATAGTATTTCTGTGCATTGTTCATTAACCTACACTTTAAATACATAGAAATAGTCCTATTTTTAGCAATATGATGTTCTAAACATTTTGTAGAAAATTAGTCTCAGATCTATTGTCTCGTATTTTTCTGAACAACTTATGTTTAGGAACTTCTAATGGAACAAAAAAGACTTCTTTTTTAAACATTGGCAGATATATCTTTAAGATTTTAATGAACCTAATAATAAACATATTAATAATTCACTCTTTTAAATTACCCTTTATTATCACTGATCTAAAGGATTGCCTTAGAGAGTTTCTGTACCAAGAGGATTATTTCAAACAGTCCTCTCAAAGAGAATTTAGACGTTTTTTAATAAGAGACTTAAAACAGACAAAAGGTAAATTATATCTTGCCATATGTTCAAAATAAAACTAAAAATAGTGATTGTTGACCATTGGTCAACAGATCATCAATTTTTGTGGTCAGGTCCAATAAAAAAAAAAGTGACCCCCTGCTATTGACTGAATTGTGTCCATCCTTCTCCCCAAAATTCATATGTTAAATTCCTAACCCACAATAGTTGTATTTGGAGATAAAGCCTTTAGGGAAGTAATTAAGATTAAATGAGGTCACAAGGTTGTGCCCTGAGCCAATAGAACTATTGTCTTTATACAAAGAGACACCAAAGATAGCCCCTCCCTCCCTCTCACCATCTTTTCCCTATTTCTATGAGGCCACAGAAAGGTGATTATCTGCTATTCAGGCTGAGAGACCTCACAGAAAGCAACCCTGGTTGGACTTCAAATTTGCAGATTGGTGGAGAAATGAATTTCTGTTGTTTAAACCACTCACTCTGGTATTTTTTTTTTATGGCAGTCCAAGCTGACTAAAACACCCCCTTAGTAAGGAATTATGAAATAGTACGATAAATGTTCTGAAGAGGGAAGGAAACCCAGGATGCCGCAGAGTACACAGGAGAAGCGCCTGATGTGGACTCTGCAGAGTAGTGATGTCTACAATGAGAAACAAAAGATGAACTTCAGCATCACTTCTCCAAGTATGGTCCAAGGACATCTGGGAGCCTCCGAGGCCCACTTATAGTGGTCCTGGGAACCCCTGCCTCTTCCAGCTGTTAGAGGTTGAATCGTGTTCCCCCCACCAAAAAAAAAAAAGGAAAATATGTTAAGGGTCCTAATGAGTCCTAATCCCCAGGACTTCAGACTGTATCCTTATTTGGAGATCATCCGTATAGAGGAATTAACTGTAGGTGAGAATGGACTCTAATCAAAATGACGGGTATTCTCATAAAAAGGGGAAGTTTTGATACAGAGAGAGTCACGCATTCAAAGAATGCCATGTAAAGAAGTTTTGCTGCCCAAAGCAAAGAACCACCAGAAGCTAGGAGAAAACACTGTTCCTTTCCTAGAGTCCAGAGGGAGCAGTCCCGCTGATATCTTGATCTCAGGATTCTAGCCTCCGGAACTTAGAGCGATAAATTTCTGATGTCTAAGCCACACAGTTTATAGTACTTTGTTATGGCAACTCTAGAAAACTAGTTCACCGACTATATATTTGTTTGAGGCCAGATTTCTTGCATGTGCTTTAAGCAGAGAATAGAATACACAGCAATAGGAATTCAAAAACAAAGGAGACTCCAGTCTTCTAATAATTTATTTATAACCTCAGGCTGGTGGTCAAGAGACATTAGAGCCACAATAACTACTTGATATACCTATTAGAATGCTTCTAGATGCAAGTTGGAAAGATTTACCAAAGTATCATAAACCATGAGGGATGTCTTATATACAAAAAATTCTGAGGAACAGATACAGAAAATTCAGAGATAATGAAGGATCTAGCATTTGTTGATCAACATAGTTCAGAACTGTGAACAAGCATTCATTTTCTTTATTCTCTCCTTTTTCCCATGTACATCAGAGTACTTGTCAAGGTCTTTTTTTTTTTTTTTTTCTCATGGTTGTATAATTGTCGCTAATGGTATCTGAAACTATAGCTTCTTTATTTCTACCCATAGAAAGAAAGAAACTTTCTATGTCTCTGTCTTAAGAGCAAATATCATACCCCATAGTAACCAGCAATCTCTCCTTTCATTTTACTGGACAGACAAGGATCTCATGCTCAGTCTTGAACCAATCACTGGCCAGGATAATGGGATTACACTTTCATTAATCAGTTCCCCACTTCCAGGGCTAAGGTGAGAGGTGGCATCTCTAAGCAGCTGATGTTGCAAGAAAGTGAAGTGGATACCAGAACAAAATTCATATTCTGTTAGGAATTAAGAGAGCAGGGAATTCTGCTGGGTGAGCACCCACAATGTCCACAGAAATTCTGTTTAAAACAACAGTTAAGGAGCCAGTGGGGGAAAACCTTAAAAAAACTAAAGGGGGAATAATACATATGGTCAATTAATGAGTCCTGACCTAACTTTCCTCAACCTCACAACTGGTTTGGCTCAGGGAAAACCAACTAATTGTAAGTGGTTAAAGCAATAGGTCACTGTAAAAGTTAAAACATTATAAAAACAGATTCTATTTCAAAGCTGAATGTCAATGACTTTCAAAATATTTTTTACTTGGTACTATCTGGATTTTTACTGCCTCTGCTAATTTGCATAAATGGTTAAGTGTCAAATAATCCTTGCTCAGCTTCTTGCTATTTCCAACACATCATTAGCCCATCTTTATGTTCCATCTCTCTGCCTGCCCACAGTCCCCATGATTTTCAAGCCACAGTAACCAGAGTGTGTTATCTTGTGACTGTTTTTTAAGGCTCTATTGATACAGCCAGGACATGATCTGAGAGGAAAGCATAAGCTTGCAGGATCAGGATTTGCTTTGTAACTGAGCAGGAGACAAAACTTGTCTTTTAGTTACTGCTGTGTTGACCACAAAAACAACTTGCATTTTAAAACCCTCAGCACAATAAATATTCTAATTCCCCCACACATGACTCCTTCTGTAGCAGCTCAAAGGTCAAGATATACAGAAGGAATGAGAACTCCACAAAGTTGCCTCTTCATTGAGCACAATGAGAAACACAATGAACGCACACAGTCAAGGCTGCTAATTAAATAAAACGAATCATGCTGACATGGCTCCAATCGACCCTTGGAATTTTGCAATTAGAAGAGATATTTCAGATAATCTAATTCTTCATGGTAAACACCCTCCCCACCCAAGATGTCCATGTCCTAATCCTTAGAACCTATGAATATGTTACCTTAGTTGGCAAGGGAATGTACAGACATTAGTAAATTAAGAAACTGAGATAGACATTATCTGGATTACCTGGGAGGTGCCAATGTAAACTTATAAGGGCCCTTAAAAGTGAAAAAGTAGGGCAAGAGAATAAAAGATGAGATGATGGGATGTGCTCATGGAAGCAGAGGTCAGAGAAATGAAATTCCTGACTGTAAGAGTCTTTGCACCAAGGAATGTGGGCAGCTCATAGAAGATGGTAAAGATAAGGAAACTGATTGTCATGGAGAGCTGCCAGAAGGAATCAGCTTTGTCACCACCTGCATTTCAGATGCCTAACCTCCAGAGCAATAAGAAACAAAAATTCTGTTGTTTGTGGTGATTTGTTATAGCAGCAGTAAGACACTAATACTGTGTTTCCTTATTTTATAAATGCCACTGTTAATAGAAAGTCTTGTGATGCACTGGTTATATATATAGCCAAGCAACGCCAAGCTTACTTCGGTGCCTGCTTCACTTCATACACCATGTTCTCTGAACAGGAGCCCTCCCCTCTGTGTGCATTGCTTCACTTCTATCCACTTCTGTCCTCATCTTCCTGTGGCTATGTGGTACAAGTGCTGCCAATACCTCATTTTCTGTGTCCCCAAGGTCACAGAATGTCAAAGAGAGCAGCTCACTGCAGGATACATGCCAAGGGTGTAAGCATTTATTTAGATATTAATACTTCCATTAAGACACACTAAGGACTGAGCCTGACAAAAGTCTCTTCTCAGTTTCACCAGCTTTGTTGCAGTTGTTCCAGAGTATTGTATGGCAGATGATATCCACAGGCCAAACATTCATGAGGAAGTTCAAAGAAAGAGGAAGAGAAGGGAAGTTCTTGAATAATACTCTTTTATTCGTTCAACCAATGAATCATCTATTTTGACTGGATCAGAGTCATTAACAAAGTTTCCAGCTACTGAGTTCTGTTTTCATTCTTTCCAGCCTCTCCCACTCAAGTCTGAGGGATGTCTTCAGCCTTCAGAATGAGCCCTCCAACCCCCATGCCCCATGTGTCTAAGCCTCAGATGGGACAAGCAAAGAAGCAAATCAAGCCACAAACATTCCGTGAGGACCCATCACTGCAAGGTGCTGCACTAAACTCTGGGGATTCACAGCCATGGTCTAGGTATAGACCCTACCCTCAAGGCACCAATAAATATGGGCAAAAATAATGGTGGCAGCTACCACCAATGGAAACTTGATCATATGCTGAGTCTGTGTGGAGAATCTAACTGAAACAGCAAAAGAAGCCAGAGAAACACGGAGTTAAATTATCCCCACTTTGTGACTGAAGAAAGGGAGACTAAAAAAAAAAAACTGTCTTGCCCAAGGATACAGAAAAAGTTTAATGAATGGGACTCAAACTCAGGTCCAAATTCCCAGACTTCTTGGCTGAAGAGATGAAAATATTTTTATGGGGAAACTTTTATGTATAGATGCAGATAGGTAAATATAGACACAAGCACACGGGGTACCCAAGTATGATGAACCTTAACACTTGGGGAACTTGTGCGGAGGGCTGTAAGCGTTTTTCGTACTGTACTTACAACTTTTTCATAAGTTTGAAATTACCTCAAAGTAAATTATTGAATATAAAAGTATGCTTATCTTCTACACACTCACTATTGTTGATTAGTTTTTTCACCTAATTGGATGAGCAAAATGGTTGTCCTAGTTTGCATTTCTTTGCTGATGAGCACTAAGGTTTTCATTTTTTTCTTTGCCATTTGTGTTTTTTACTTTGTCAATCTGTTCGTGACTTTTCCACTTTTCCTGATGGATGGTGAAGACGCCACCTAGACCCTCCTTCAAGGCTGGGATACTCATCTTCCTGCTGCAGAAAGGAGCAGCCCTGATGGCTCACAGTGGTGCCCCTCACCGGCAGTCCCCCACTAAAGGGAACTGACACACTCAGCACCATTACTCCCTCTCCCAGGGAGCAACTGTGCCCAACCATTGCATAATCCCCTGGCTTGACTTGGAACAACTCTCAAAGGCCATCCCAGCTCCCCACCAAAATGGGTAAGCCCTCAGCTGCAGCCACACAGTTTGTCAGCATCTCTCTCCACCCCATCTCCCCCTCATTTCTTTACAGGCATATCTCCAACAAGCCTCAGTCACAACTCTCATCTCAAAGCTGCTTCCTAGGAACCCAAAACAGGCAGAGCATCTTTTACTTATGGATGTGCAAAAGTAACAGCTAAATTTACTATTACTAAAAGTCAAAAGTTTCTCATTTGTGTTATCCATTGTTAGTCCACTCACAGTAGCACTATCATCTTTCCCATTACTCATATCTGACACTGGTGGACAATCTCCGAGGTGCTTTACAAAGGTGTGTGCTTCACTTGATTCTCAGGATTTTAACCATAAAGGGCAGGAGCTCTGGAGCCCAGAACCTGTGTTCAGACCCAGATTGTCACTTACCTATCTAACCTCTTCAGCCTCAGTTGTCTCATTTATCATATGGGACCATTAGTTCTTACCTCATATAAGTGATAATTGAATGATTAAATTAAAGATGATTTCTGCTATATAGAAAACAGTTAGATGAAGATGATGATCCTCACAAGCACTCCACGAGACAGCCTGGCTCACCGGCCAGGTCACCGGAAGTGCCCAAAGGCATGCTAACTCCTACCTCTACTTTAGTTTACAAATTTATATAAAATATTACAGCATATCTATCGGGAGTACAGAGAGTTACAATTTTTGTTCAAATCATGTTCCAAAGTTCTACAGAAATATGTAATAATTTCACTCAAAGACCATTTCAACCAGAATTCTCTGAGCATGTTCAAAAGTATGGTTGCAAATGAATGAGGGCATATTCAGGATATACAAAGTGTTCCACATATAAGCTTGAATTATATATAAACTTGCTTGACATTATCTTCCATTATATTCCAAGACACCTGTGACACTAACTTTAGATCTATTTTATTACATTTAAGCTAATCATAGATGGTGACTAGGTGGTGCCATTTTGAAATTTTGAATATTTGTGTTTCTTCTCGAAGAGTTCTTCAATACAGTGAGAGTGACTGAACAATTCTGTGAATTTGAAGTCTAAGAATAAGGCTTCTGTTGCTAAGTAGGGGGACAGAGAAACAGAGAGAACTTCATATGAACCAAGTGTTATTTAAAAATTTTGTCAGTACTTTGCAACTGAAGATTCTTCCAGCATTCCAAAATAATTTACACAGTTTCTGATCCAGGTAATTCTTCATTCTTTAAATCCATGGGAAGTAGGAAAGGTAAATGCCAACCCATCAATCTCTCTACATTTTAGCATTAAAATTTTTTATCTGTGAATTTGGAAAGAATGGTGTTTCCCACATTCATCTACTGGTAAACACGGGTTCATCTGGAACACTTCACAGCCTGAAAAACATTCACACACCAATGCATCTATCCAAGTTTGATCTGGACTGGAAGATGCTTATTTAACTTCCCAGCAGCCAAAGTGAGCCATTTACCAATACTTATTTTAAAATAATTATTAATTCATTAAAAGTAAGATCATTAAAGCCTCTCCTCACTGTAAGTTACTTCTCTGTGCATCATTTTCCTGATCTAAATGTGGGTAGTAATAACACCTAATTAGCAGAGCTGCTGTAAGGATCAAATGATTAATAAATGTAAAGCTCTCAGAACAGTGTCTGGAATGTGATAAATCTATATGTGTTAGCCTCCCTCTATAACTATTATTATTAAGATCATTACCATAATCTCCATCGCCATTATTATTAAACATAGCTTTATTCCATGTATCTTACATATTCAAACTGAAATCATTTTATTTACACTTTTCTATAATTCGGTCTTCTCAGTCACACTGGTGTTTCTCCCCTTCTTTATACATATTAGTGTGGTTTAACTATTACATGTATCTTTTTACCTATTAATAAAATGATAGGCATCTATGATAAAACCTTCAGTGCCAAATAAAGCATTATAATTCTTTCTTTAAAAGAACAGAGAAAATATTTAATTCTATTTTATTCTTAAGTGGAGACATGTTTTCTACTCTTAACTGAAAATTTGTGAGACCCTCCAATAGAGTTCATTTTATATTTTTCTAAATTCTTGCAGCGCAAGTTCATAGCAAACTGCTAGGGATAATGAAAGCAAACTTAACATAATTATAAGGGTTGATCGTAGGTTATTATCTTTTGAAAAATGCTTGTTTTCTACAATCAAAATCACAGTTTTTAAGTCTTTTAATTAATTTCACGCAAAGGGGACAAATAAATGAACACAAATGATTAAAAAGTCAATACGGTTTAAAAGTCAATATTCTTCCCACTGGTGGGAAATAGTGATTTAAGGTTAACATTGAAGGGCAAGGAATCCAAACCTCAAGCAGATTATTGTGAGTAAACATTCTAGAAAAGATTGGAGTGGACAAAGATGTAGCACCGTGACAATTAAAAGCCATTTGCAAATGTTCCCACTGTCCCCAGAGCACAGCTAGAGATTCAGTCTCAGATGTGATTTGCTCTGTAAAGGTTAAAGAAGATCAAAAGGTAGGGTTCTGGTGACTGAGACATTGACATCTCCAGCTTTGCTTCTGTCTGCTCAACTGTGGACGCAAATTATACCAGGCCCAGTGTGAGACTAAATGGTTAAGCCTGCCAAAGATGTCTTCAGCCATCCTTTCCATTCTTTTCTCAGTCTTAGCAGTTTACTTACATATTTCACCATCAGTAGCCCAGAATATTTACTCTTTTCAAATATATAGGATCCCACACCTTATTCCACTGCCCCACTTTGCCTCTCCAGTGCTCCGAGTGGAGCCACAGCACTCTATGAAATGAGAAGTAATACTGCCCAATAATTTCTAAGTGTGCCCACAAAAGGCTAGGGCCCCACGAAAGTATCCCTGGCCACTGTGGCTTCCTTCTCATGGTCCTCCCCACTCTCTCACACAAGTACATCCAGGGTGACCGGTGGAGACGTCCATCTCTGTCCTCAGTCCTTGGTCTCTGTTCTTGGTGTTCTGCTTGGGTCTGTGGTACAGACTTGTCTTTTCTTCCTCCATTGAGTGAGCTATAAACTACCTCCGAGTCCTAGAGGTCTAGCTTCTCTTGTTCCACAGCAGAATTATATACCTTTGTGTTCAAAATTCCAGACTCAAAGAGGTTTTAGATTTGGAAATTGAAGAGCAAAGAACTAATAGAGAACTAAAGAGAAAAGGCTCCAGATTCCCCATTGTGGGAAGATGGAACATGGGTTTGGGGGCAGCTCTGGAGAGAAGGCACTCGTATATCTTTTCTGACTCGGAGACAGTCTCCACCTCTGAGTTGGTGAGGGTGGTGGGGGCAGTAATAGAAAGTGTGCCTGTGGCTTAGCCTGATAGTGAGGGGACAGGTATGAGGAGCTCCACCGAGTAGAGCAGGACCCCACAAATGGAGGAGGAGACTCAATGGCAATGCTCAGAGTGTTTTGCCGAGGGAGCAAAGCAAATGACTACCAAAAACTAAACCCAGACCTTGGTCCAAGATCGGGGAGATCTTTTAACTCCTCCCCAACATTCCCAGGTGCAAGCCTAGAAATGATAAGGACTCCAAAACCATGACTAAAGTCAGATATGGTCATATCTTGTTCAGTGTGATCCTAGAGGAAGGATTATTTTAACTTGGAAAACAAAGAAAATTAATATAGCATTTTCTTTCACTTAGGAGTAAATTCATGTTTTTTGCTTAAATGCACACAGGAAACAAATGTTACATTTTTACCTGTGTCCCATACACATACATATCACTTGTTAGTTTGTTTCTTTTTTTTTTTTTCATTAGTTTGTTTCTTTATTGGGGAAGATTTTTTTTTTAATAAAAAGAAATCCCTCTGTAAAAAAAAATGCAACAGATTAGAATTTGTATTTGCATGAGAGGGAAAAACCCTACACATAGTAAATGATAAAGACAGATACTTCACTAGGGAAAGAGTCTGCCTTTCAAATCAAGTTTACTGGAGGAAATATTTTTAAATAGCTCAAACTTCACAGTTCAAATTCTGTATTTTCAAAATCATTCCATGAAGAACTAGAAGCAAGCTTTATCCCATGCATCAAAGAGGATGTTTGATTGATTCACTCTGTTCTTTCCTAATTTTTAAATTTTATAAAACTTTTGCCAAATAGTTACAAGCCTCTAAAGTCCTTTCAAGTGATTCATCTTTATCTTTCGTAGTTGACAGCTACACTCTTTCATAGTTTTAAAGCTAAAAAATCAAAACACATCAGATGTTACTCTTAAACATAAAAATTTCTGGGTCTTCTTCCATCCCTGGGTTTCATTTTGTTAAAGAAATTGTCTTTTAAAAGTCAACATATTATACACAATTACCAAAAATAGTTTATCATTAATTTTCTATGAACTTGGAATTGACCTTAGGTTTATTAAGATTAAGTCATGAGATAATTGATTAGAAGAGCACTATCATAAGTCATGTAAATGTGGTGATTTTTTTTTAAAAGTCAGGGGACTATTTAAATGAGTCTTGACATTACATGTCTCCATAACTTTTAAGATGAGGCATTTCCCAAAACCTCGGTAACCTACGGGCCTCAGATGGGAGGGCAGGATGAGTGGGAGGAGGTTTATTAATTTAGCACAATACTATATGCCAATATCTTACTTTAAGTGCACTTCATGTTTAAAAAAGTAGATTTTAAAAACAGCTAATGAGGCACTAATTCCCTTATAAAATGGTTCCTTCCCATAGGATTTCTTTGAGGATCAAGATACACTATTCCACATCTAATTAGAAAAAAGCACTATGTTAAGACAAAGAAGAAAAAGATTCTTGAAGGAATCCTCATGGTCTTGTCTCCTGCAGGACCTGCTATCTATGAGAAAATATCTATTTATCTTTTCAGAAATATCTCTACTGTATGAAGCATGTTAATCCTGCCTAGTAAACAAACCACAAAATGCACACATCATCTACGTAATAACTGATATCAGGAAGTATACCTCTTATTTTAAAAGTACTTATATATTCATTGTTTGCATTTCAAACAAACAGGAGGTAGAAATTATTATTAAAATCCCCACTGTACAGATGAGGAAACTGAAGGTCAGATAAGCAAGAGCAAAGCCCATAGCCTTCTCACCTTTTAAACAGATGATGCTCATGCATATTAAAAAGAAATGTTCAGCATCACTTATTGTCGAGGAAATGCAAATCAAAACCAAAATGAAATACCACCTCACTCCTGTGAGAAAGGCCCATATCAAAAAAATGAGAAACAACAAATGCTGGGAAATAACACTGTTGGTGAGTATTCAAACTGGTCCAGCCACTATGGAAAGCTATGCAGAGGATCCTTAAAATACTGAACATGGAGCTATCATATGATCCAGCAATTCCACTCCTAGGAATATACCCAGAGGATATAAAAACACTAATTTGAAAGGAATTCTGCACTCCTATGTTTATTGCAGCACTATTTACAATAGTCAAGATATGGAAACAACCTAAATTCCCCAAAACAGATGATTGGATCAAGAAGATGTGGTATCTATACATAATGGAATACCATGCAGCAATCAAAAAAGATAAACTCATGCCATTTGCAGCAACATGGGTGGAGATTATATGGACCCATAAGCAGAGACAATGCTATTATAATTTATAAATAATTGTTTTGCAGGCTGTAGCACACAGACACTTCCCGGGAGCTGGCAAACAGGAGAAAATAATGCAGTAGGTTTACATTTCAAATATCTATGACACTATTGTTTCTTTGGGGTGGGGTCAGGATTTTGCTTTGTTTTGTTTGGAGTTTTTTTGATGTGTTTTTTTTTTCTCTTTGCTTAATTTGTTATTCAAAGCATGTGGTTATGCACTGACAATGTTTGAGCCACACTCATCTGTAAGTCTTTTGTGTGGCAGCATGAAACACATCTCACTATTTTCCTTAGATTTCAATTTCTTTTATGACGTCTTAGGGAAAGTGGTAACATTACAGTTGAGGAATTTGTTACAATATTAGTTCTTCCCTGACCTGAAAAGACTAATTGTTCCCCATTCTGTGCTGCAGCAGTTCCCTCCTTCACAGAGTTAGTATTGACCTGTATTTAACTATCTGGGTGGGTTTCTGGTAATAATTAAATAGCTATCTCCATTAAATTCCAGGCAGAGCAAACAAAGAGGGGAGCAGCAGCAGAGCTGAGAGTAACATTTCACCATCCTAGAGAGGATGGCTGGAGGGATGTTTCATTGTTCTTTTTATGTTTTTCAGGCCATAAACTATAAACATCTGATGATAAAGCATTGAAATGTGACTAATTTATTAGACTCCTGCATACAACAGGGTTCTATTATTTTTTGACACTTCATTTGTCCAATTATGCAGAGGTTTTGGAAGCTCATTAAAGACTCCTTCAAATAACACTTGTAATCCAAATTCCAATACGGACTAGATTTTGAACATTGAACTCTAAACCTCAGCATTTGATAAAAAGAAAATGGAGAGGTGTTAGGGAGAGGAAAGAATTTGATGGAGGTAGCATGGATCACTGGCAAAAAAGCATTGGAGTCCAGAAATGAATATTAATTCCACCTCTCCAAGGGCTTCACTGTGATCCAAGAAAAATGAAAACACCCTTAGGTTATTGTCTCCTCTATCCAAAACTCACAGATTGGACACATCAGTTAAAACTAGATGGGTCTGCATTTTTTAAAAAAGATAAATGCAGAGTAGAAGCCTGAGTCAGGCAGTTGAAAGTTGGAGCCAGGATTCCATTCCATGGCCCTTCTCCATCCATCTATTGTTTTGCCAATTCATGGTTTAAGATGGTTTCTGGAGCTCCAACCATGTCTGTGTTCCAAACAACAGGGAAAAGGAAGAAAGAAGGAATGGGTCACCTCCCAGAAATAACCCTTCATAAATCACAACACTTCCATATGAAATTTCACTGTTCAAACTTAGTCACTTAATTACATATTAATGAAAAGGAAACAAGTGAAGGTCGTTTTTACCAGGTAACAACAACGTGTCCAGCTTACAGGAAGAGGAGAATGGATTTGGGGAGGCATTTGGCAGCTTCCACCTGGTGGAAATGCAGACTTTCTCCTTCTAGGAAAAAGAAATGTGTCACTGAGATACCAGCATTCTAGCTCCCAATATGGCCTCCAGACAACCTCTGCGCTCTTCAGTGTGGCCCTCCCAGTTCCAAACATTGTTGCTCATCATCCACCAGCACCATCCTGAAATCTGACAAATGTCTTTCC
This sequence comes from Scalopus aquaticus, assembly GCA_004024925.1. Taxonomy (NCBI): domain Eukaryota; kingdom Metazoa; phylum Chordata; class Mammalia; order Eulipotyphla; family Talpidae; genus Scalopus; species Scalopus aquaticus. Next base: position 111,191 of record PVIJ01003724.1, read on the forward strand.
GGTTTTCAGATGGATTATCAACATAGTCTGCATTGTTTAGAGTTGGGAAATCAGAAGACTTTTTCTGGGGAAAACCTACCAAAACATCAAAATGTAAATGTAAATACCAGAAGTATTCAGCACCACAAACTAAAGAGAGACAGAATTCATTTCGGAAACAGTTAGTGTGATGACCAGGGAGAGGACGAGTTGCAATGATGCTAACTAGAGACACATGAGGACAAGGCGCTGGAGCTGTGGGTCACCTACACCAGCACAGCCGGCGCCATGTGGCCCTGCAGAGACGGCCTCACTGTGTTATCACAAGACCCTTAGGTGGATGACTTGGGTTTTCCCCAATTTCTTCTTGGAGTATTGTCTTCTCATTCATTTGTAGATATGCTCGAATATAGAGCAAACTTTTATTTCTGTCACATATTCCAAATATTTTATCCTGTTGTCATGTTTGCTATTTATTAATTGTTCATTGTGACTGTATATAGTTTTGATTTTTACGTGGTAAAGTATGTGAACCTTTCAAAATCTCATCATGGTTATAAAATATAAAAATTTATTAATAAATACTCGAATTTCTTCTTGTGCTAGCTCTCATTTTCTCTCTGCCTTCTTTGTCCACACTGCTTTGAACTTTTTTATTCATTGTTGAGCATTTGATGCAGTCTTTCAATCTGGAAACAGTTCTTTAAGATTTGGAAATGTTTCTTGGATTTAAAATGTTCTCTCCTCTGTTTCTTCATTCTCATTTTCTGGAACCTCTGGAAGTCTAAATTAGGTCTTTAAACTTTTTTTTATTTTTTTTGTCTTTTGGTCTTTTTGCTATACAGTTCTTGGGACATTTTTTCAATTTTATCTTCCAATTCTACTGAGTTTTATATTTGTCTTCATATTTTTAATTTCCAAACAATCTTATTTTTTCTTATATGTTAATAGCTTCCTGATTTTATCATAAGTAGAATGAATAACTTCTCTCTCCAGGGATATTAATGAGATTAAATTTGTTCTTTTATTTTTTTTTTAATTTCCATCTTCCTACATATTCTGTTTCCTCCAAGTTCCTCTTCCCTCCTGCTTTTATGATGCCTGTATCTATGTCTACTTGAATGTCTAGTCACTCTCACCATCCACTCACACTTGAAAATGATGTGCTACAAAGCTGGTATATGTCCTATACATGGGACTTTGAGCATTGTCTGCTGTACCACCTTTGAGGAAGCCCCAGGGTCTGTCTTTTTTAGGCCTTTTCTTGGACTGGCTAGGTACCCTGCTAGAAGGGCAAAATTCTACACAAAGGGGCACCTCACCCTTAAATGTGCCTAGGAATTCCCAGCCAAAATCCTATTTGATATTGATACACTTCAGATAATAAACTTCCAACTGGCGGGGCAGACCTCTCCTGCCTTGCCGCTGCTCCCCTCAGCAGTGTACTTCCATCAGTCTGCCTGTTCTGCTCCCCACTCTGTCTCTGGTGAACCCTCTCGCTGCCCCACACCTCTGGCCTGCACCCCAGCTTGTATGCAAAAATAAATAAATCTTAAAAAAAATAAAAAAAAATAAACTTCCAACCACTGCTAGAATGGATGGGACAAGCTACACATGATAGAGTGTCTGAGAATTTAGGAACCAACTAATGAACAAGATTTCAAATCACCATAATGAACTAAGCTCTGTCATCACCTCCCACTTCCAGGAGTTCTTGGCACTGCCCAATTTCTAGACCAGGGAGTCTAGGGTACATCTCAGGTTTCCTCTGCACTCTCTTCACTGCCAATTTGAAACTCAGTTCTCTCTGTTTTGCTGGATCAGCAAACCCTCATCCTTATGCTTTCCAGCTCCCCAAATATTATTACTGTTGTCTCTTCTCCAGGTCTATTTTTTTCTTGTGGGATTAGAGCTTTAGAAAATATTTTGTCATAGTTATAATGGATTTTTGAAAGGGAGTGGAGGTTAATGAATATGCTTGATTTTCCAACTTTAAAGAGTAGTTTCTTAGCATTAAATTATAACATACATATTTAAACACATTTCCCTATCAACCTCCAGTGTTAATATCTATATTCCATCCTCATACACACACCCAAAATGTATACACAGAAGACAAAAAATAAAAATACATGAATCTTAGCAGTTTTTAATTTCTTCTGCACTTTGCTTTGTTCCTGAGTTAAAATTATTGAAATCAAATTCTAGATTTATTATAAGTTAATTTTGCTTAACTAGCAGTATTAATGGTTATTTTGTTCATTTCTTTCATCCACTCAACAAATTCCAGAGTATTTCTCTATTTCCAGAATTTATTCATATTACTTACATAATACTGATAGAAACAGTGTATAAACCAGGAAGCATATGACTAAATATCATTGTTTTATATAGTTATATTTAATCTATAAAATAAAGCAAAGTGAGAAAATAGAAGAGAGGTGATATTCTGTATAATATGGTCAGAGAAGTTCTATCTAAGGAAGTTATATCCATGCAAATAATTACAACACGTAACAGAGCAAGTTCTGCATACTAAAAACATACTGTAACTAATAGTTGCCTAGCAATAATCAGTACTATTTTCTACTTTCTTCTATGTTCTCTGCTATCGAGCTGGAGATCTACATTTCTTAGGCTTCCTTGCCAGCAAGTTCTGGATACAGTTAGGTTCAGTCAATGTGATGAACTTATTGGAGAGTTGAAATATGCAAGGGAGAATGGGTTTGTGTTACTAGGATCCATTGGTCTCACCACGTACCCCATCACTGAGAAAAAGCTGGTATATTAGAATTTAGTGCTAAACCCAATTATAGTATAACCTGGGGAAAGTACCTTGCAAGACTAGGGCACTGCCCAACAAGTTGTAGTATATCATCCCAGAGACTATCCAATAAATGCTGTTAATATCTATTCTGGTAACAATAAAGCCAGGAACCAAAAATAAAAGTAGGCGTGGCTTCTCCCATTAATACAGCTTATTAATTACTCATGATTATTCATTACCTCCATATGTCTTTGGAATCTTCTAGACAGAGACACTAGTTCCCAAGAGAGAAGAAGTCCTACCATAAGACAACTGTTCCAATAAATGGAAAATGGCAGCTAGTTTTCTGGTCATTTAAGACATTATGCCACTGAGCCAGTCATCAGATAAGGGAATTACTCTCCCACCTGGAATGATTGTTCCTAATTATCAAAAGAAAATAAGGTCGTTACAAAATAAAGGGACAAAAAGAGGATGTATTGAATCCAGGGAATTCTCTGCCATGCCTTCTACGATTCCTATGCCCAATGATAAATGTTTAAAAATGAACCAATATAAATAGGATCCCTAATAAGTCAGATACTAAAGAAATCCAATATAATTAAACCCCTGAGAGTTCAAACTTTTCAGGAGACAGTCTAGTTACCAGATCAGGGGGAAATTATCCTTACAAACTGAACTTCTGGGTAAGAGTAAAGATAACATTAATGAAGATAGTTACAAATTCCAACTCAAGCCTTATAAACAGTTGAAGAAACAAGGACTGCAGTAATATTGTTAATATGTCAATACAACCCAAAGTGATCTGCAACCACAATGTTACTCCTATCAAAATTTCAACGGTCTTGGGCCTTCCTGGTGGCACAACGGGTTAAGCACAGCACTATGAAGCTATCCATAGCCACTGCAGCACGAGTTCCATGCCCGGCCAGGGAGCTTCCCACATGGCACAGCAGACCTCTCCTGACTCACCCGCTGCTCCCCTCAGCAGTGTACTTCAGTCATCTGTCTGATCTGCTTCCTACTCTGTCTCTAGTGAGTCCTCTCACCACTCCATACCTCTGGCCTACACCCCAAGTTGTATGTATAAATAAATAAATCTTTTTTAAAAACTTCAACAGTCTTTTTTGCAGAAACGAAAAAGCAAAATCATCACATGGTTGTGGGATTATAGGAGGCCCAATATAGTCAAAACAATATTGAAAAAGAAGAGCAAGAGTGATTCCCATGAGTTACTCTTCCCAATTTTAAAACTTACTTTAAAGTTACAGTAATCAAAGCAGTGTGGTACTGGCATAAGAATACACATTTGAAAGCTCAGAAATAAACACATACATATATTGCAAATTGATTTTCAACAAAAGCACCAAGAAAATCAAATTTGGATAGACTAGTCTCTTCAACAAGTAATGCAAGGAAAATTGGGAATTCACATGCTTAAAAAATGAAATTACCTCCTGCCTCACAACAAATTAATGCAAATAAGTCAATGTCCTAGATATATAAGCTAAAATTTATAAAACATAGAAATAAATCTTTAAAACCTCAGACTTACCAATAAATTCTTAAATATGACACTAAAATCATAAGCAACAAAAGAAATACATATATTAGACTTCATAAAAGAACACTGTTAGGGCCTCCCCGGTGGCGCAGCAGTTAAGCGCTGTGCTGTGGAGCTGTCGGCAGCGGCGATGCGAGTTCGATGCCTGACCAGGGAGAATCCCACATGGCGTGGCAGACCTCTCCTGCCTTGCCCGCTGCTCCCCTCAGCAGCGTATTTCTGATCTGCCTGTTCTGCTACCCGCTCTGTCTCTGGTGAGCCCTCTCGCCACCCCATGCCTCTGGCCTGTACCCCAGCTTGTATGTATAAATAAAAAATAAATCTTTAAAAACAAACAAAAAAAAAAGAACACTGTTAAATGCATATGTTCTGCTGAAGCAAACACAAAGAACACTGTTAAATGAACAAACTACAGAATGGAGGAAACTATTTGCAAATCATATACAGAATATAGAAATAACTATTACAACTCAATAACAAAAAGACAAATCAATTTTAATATGGGCAAAGAACTTGAACAGTTTTCCAAAGAATATATATCAATGGATACGAAGAATATATATGAATGAAGCACATTAAAGATGTGCAACATCATTAGTCATTAAGAAAATGTAAATCAAATCACAATGAGATGACACTACCCAGAGGGATAGCTATAATTTTAAAAAGTGGAAAACAATCAGTGTTGGAGAAATTGGGACCTTTATACATTGCTGGTGAGATTATAAAATGATTCACGCTTTGTGGAAAGAAGTTTGGCAGTTTTCCAAACAGCTAAACACAGAGTTACCATATGACCAAGAAATTCAACTCCTAGATATATACCCAAAATAACTGAAAGCAGGTTCACAAATAATTACTTGCAGATGAGTGTTTCTAGCAGTTCATGGTAGCTGTTCAATATGTATAGAATTTCACTTTTGCAAGATGAAAAAATTCTGGACATCAATTACACAATGAAGTAAATATACTTAACATTCCTCAACTGTATACTTAAAAATGGTTAAGACAGTAAGTTGTATGCAGTCTGTGTTTCACTAAAACTAAATTTTTTACATCAATACACTTTTTTTTAATTGAAGTAACGTTGCATTATAACATTATATCAGTTTCAGGTGTTCACTGTTGAGACTCAACTTGATGTAATCTCCCAATTTTAAATCACGTCTTCATTTCAAGAAGCATTCTTGAAACATGCCAAATAATTGAATTGGACCTTAAAATAAGTATTTTTTCAGTTCAATAAGTATTTTTACATACATATTTTTATTTGCACTGAGAAATTTTATTACTTTCTATTATCTGGCCATTACTTTTTCTCTGAGTTCCCAGTCAGTAATAACAAAAACTATAAGCACATTCTGCACGTCAGAGATAAGTGAGCAGAGATGGGGAACTACAGACCCTTTGTTCAGTGTTTACAAATTCAAGAGTGAGGGCCTGCCTGGTGGCGCAAGGGGTTAAGTCTCAGTACTCTGAAGCTATTAATAGCCGCTGCAGCACAAGTTCCATCCCCGGCCAGGGAGCTGACCCACATGGCACAGCAGACCTCTCCTATTTCACCCACTGCTCCCCTCAGCAGTGTATTTCAGTCAATTCACCTGTTCTGCTCCCTACTCTGTCTCTGGTGAATCCTCTCACTCCCCACCCCCACACCTCTGGCCTATATCTCAGCTCTTGTATGCATAAGTAAATAAATAAATCTTTAAAAAATGCAAGAGTGAGGGCCTCCCCTGTGGCGCAGCGGTTGGGTGCTGCGCTGTGGAGCTGTCGGCAGCGGCGACGCGAGTTCGACGCCCGGCCAGGGAGAATCCCACATGGCGCGGCAGACCTCTCCTGCCTCACCCGCTGCTCCCCTCAGCAGTGTATTTCTGATCTGCCTGTTCTGCTCCCCGCTCTGTCTCTGGTGAGCCCTCTCGCCGCCCCATGCCTCTGGCCTGTACCCCAGCTTGTATGTATAAAAAAAAAAATTAAAAAAAAAAATGCAAGAGTGAAAAGTTACAGAAATACTGATTTTTGGAGAAAATTAGATTCTTGCTCAAATCCTATTTTTGTAACCTGAACAGAAGAACTAAGGATATATAGACCATAGTTTAACTCCACAGCTCCCTTCTAACCTTTCTTTTCACACATACCACCATCTCCTCTAAGACACATGCTACACAATGGATCTGACATAGGAAACCAGGTGCCATGGACAAGAATTTAGTCATCATGGCAGCACAGTTGACTCCAAGCTGCTAAAATCAAAATACTTTCACACTACTCAAAAGAAGAAAAAAGAGCTTTGGTTGTTATACACAGACTTGAAGGAACTTTTCGTTTAAGATTAGAGTCTACTGGTATAACCGGTACAATAAGCCTTCTAGGATCAAAAAGTAGAAACAGTTCCAAAAGTCTGTTTTAGCAAAAAATATACTTCTTTGCCAAATGATACCAACTTACTATCATAGCACTGAGAACATCAATCCAAACCCATATGTATAGTCCCTTGGTTGCTCACCATATAACTTGGCAGCCAAAGAGGACATTACAGGAGCACTTGACCTTTGAAAGTTCTAGTAGAAAAGTATTACACTGCAGATTCGCAGATTCTAGTTATTTCAGACTTTTCTTTTCCCCGCCCTACTGCTCCAGTCCCTAGACAGTCAAACTCTCTGTTGGGTGTGGGGAGGCTAAACCATGGCTAACTTTTTTAAAACCTCATTCCCTATGATCATGTTTAAATGCCTTGAAGTGGGCTCATTTATTATTTATCAAACTGAGTTTCCAGCTCCTTGTGGATCTTACAATCCTAAGTTAGACCTGGAAGAGGCTGGCCTGTCCAAATGGCCTCAGCAAAGAAGCTGTGGACTAATAAAATTACTAATCAGAGCAAGTTGTCACAAGAGGGCCAAGCACTTTGACGAAGCACTAGGATCCCAGCCCTCTCTCTCCTAAAACTCCCACTTCCAAAGACCTGAAGAAGTTGTAAATCCATCCTCGTGCCCTGCCCCATTCCCTCTGCTGGGCCTCACAGTGTAGAAAGGGACAGCTACCCTAGAAACTCTTGTTGGAGAGTTGGCTGAGTGAGTGCTAATCAGGTTCCTAAAATAGGGGCGGACCTACACTCTTGGGATCTTTTTATGACCCAGGCAAAGACTCAAAATAGTACACTCTTGCAACTGGAAAGATGACGACTGGAGACTATCTCAATGAGTAAAAGAAAACACCCGCAAGTAGGATCTGGTTGTGTCTGAGCTTGTCTTAGTTACTGTTCTTCCTAAATTTCTAGAGAGAGTGAATAGGAGCAAGATTGCTTTGGAATATACACCGCATTCTGCTAACTTTATCTTGCCTGTATTTCTGTGGAAAACCTTGTATGAAAGGCATTGCCACCAAAAAATCAGAATCTTCTATTGGACTTCCTTAGTAGAGAAGGGAAGTCATTCTGACAATGGAAGAATAGAGAAGCAGAAAAGGTAATTATTTAATGTTAACTGATATTTTTTTTTGTTTGTTTCCCCTGAAAAATATTTCCACATTTCCCAATTGCCAACAGTAGATCCATTGTCTAACTGGGTCTTCACCTTCTCCCAAAACAGCTCATCTTTCTGTGTGGCCAACTTGGGGTGGATGAGAACAGCTGGGTGGGGCCCTCCCAGCCATCCCAAGGGAAGTTTTTAAAGACCAAAGATCAGAAGACTCCTGCTGGTTTGCTTCCCACAGAAAACACAAAAACAAACAACAATAAAGAAAGGGGATTACTAAGAAGTCAGACCCTTTCTCTGAACCTCTTGGTTCCACTTCCACGGTCTCAATTCCTATCCTATCACCGAGTCTCAGGCTCTAGAAACCCCACCTCCGCATTTGTCCCTCAGGCCTGATTTCTGGGTGGCCTCCTCTTTCCCAGAAAATTCGGTATATTAAATTCTATCCATTAAAGTATCTGACTTGGGAAGTTTTCTTGGCTGGATTCTTTCAAGAACCAACCATATTCCTAACATCGGCTTATATTTATTTCTTGTGCCGATGTTGCTTGTTCACCAGTAGTTGCGATGCCACCTACATTTAAAACCCTCTCCCACATTCTTCAGATGGCAGGGCAGAGCGGCACTGATAGTTTTCCAGGGATTGACAGCCAGTTCCTTCCCCTCATGCCCTGCTACTTCAGTCAGTATAAAGAATTAGAGAATACCTCACAACAGTGGTTGAGTGGCAATTTCATTAGTTTATGGAAATAAGTAAATTTTTGTGCTCTAGTGACCTAGAAAAATGAGAGCAACTCTGATTAGTGAGGAATAATCTTCTGTCAATCAGCCTAAATTGCTATTAGTAAGTAAAAAGTCACATTTTTTGGTGTGTGAACTGAAAGGTCTTTACCAATTTTACTTAGCTATATTGCTGTAGCCGAGGTAATCAGGCAAGATTTTATTTAGGACATTGCTAAATGAAGTCATTGAGAACAACTCAATGTGCTATTAGTGCCCTTTTTATTTGAAGCATCCCAACTAGCAAGCAGAAAGGCTGCGGCTTTATTTGCCAAGGTCTGGAGAACAGTGGTCCTTGGGGCCACGACACCGGCCCCCTTCAACGGAATCTTGGGTTCTAACTCCATCCCTGCTGTAGTAGTTTGCTAGGGTGGCCAGAACAAAGGGCCACAAAGTGGGTAGCTTAAACAAGGGAAGTGTGTTGTCTCACAGTTCTAGAGGCTAGAATTTCAAAATCAAGGTGGTTCCTTTTGAGAGCTGGGAGGGAAAATCTGCTCATGCTTCTCTCATCTCCTAGTGGTTTTCTAGCAATTGTTGGTGTTCCTTGACTTATAAAATCGCTGTTCCATCTCTGTCTACTGTGAAGTTCACAGAGTGCTCTCCCTCTGGTCATATCTATCTCCAAATTTGTAGTTTTTTATAAGGAAATAAACCAATATGACAAGGGCCTACCCTAGACCTCATTTTAACTTAATTACCTCTGTAAAGGGAATTGACAACAAATAAGATCACATTCTCCAGAACTGGGGGGGTTAGGACTTTAAAAAACTCCTATCACCCAATCTATATGTTTTTCTCTACTTTTAATGTTCTTTTTTGATGGTAATAGCAATATTGACATTGAGAAATACTTCTTATTAATCCTGAGACTACTAAAACTAAGTATTCTCCTCCACCTTCCTTTTATTATTATTTGCAAATTAAGGATTATGATGAACTAGCGCTATCTAGTCACATATTCCTCTTAATCAATTCTGTGATAACAGAATAAAGGTACAGTTTTCAGGAGTATGAAGTGACAGTATACTTTAGTCAAAGGAAACATCCAATATCACTTTATTTAATGCAAGACTAGAGCTACTCTACCCTGTGTTTCTCATCTTCCTCTCAAACCCAGTATTTGAATAGGAATTAAGTTATTCAGTTCTCAGATAACATATTTTCCTACTTCTTAATCATTCTTTCATTTTATTCAGTCCTCTAAACTTTCTGAGTGAGAATTTATTTTAAAACAACATGCTTCTAGAATAGAGGTCACAGGAACTTCAGAGGAAGTTTATATGGTGTTGTTTAATGAGTATAAAATTGCAGTTTTGCAAGATTTTTAAAATTCTGGAGGTTAGCAGTACAGCATGAAAATACTTAGCATTTCTGACCTATACAGTTAAAATGGTTATGCTGTCATATATAATTTTATGTTATTACATAAAATGTGTAATTTTATGTTGTCATATGTAAGTTTTTTTAATTTAAAAAAGAAACATACTTTAAATGACACTCAAAGCCTATGACAAGTCACATTTTGAAGGCCAGAGAAATAGGTGTTTATAAGATTACAAGTGATAGGTATAGGCACACAAAGGCATACTTACCAAACATATAGAACACATTTCTTTTCTCAGTTATGTAAATTAAAATAAAAACATGGAAACATTTTTAACCAGACCCAATTTCAATGTGCTTAGGTCACAACTCCTGAACAATACATTCCTCAATTATGAATGAATTAATTCAAGACCATTCTCATGTTTAGTATCAAAGAGATCAACCATATAAAGTGAAAAAGCAATCAGTAACTGTTAACTTCATTTGTCATTCTGTTTATCCTTTATGATGCATATTATTCTGAAAATGTATGAGCAGTATAGATCAAGTAAGTATATTGAGGAAAAGGTATGATAAATAGTCAGGGTTAAACAGGTTCACATCAATTTTCTATACAAGAAGAGAAGAAATATTCTAAAATAATGAATAGCCACTCAGAAAAGTCCTCCACAGGTGCAGCTGGCTTCTCGGTGCCAAGTGACAACTACATGACACAGTCACAGCCCCCTCCTAACTGAATGAAGCAACTTGGCCCACTCCCACCTAGAGCTTCTCACAGACTCATTTCCAACTACAAGTCATGAGGTCATTAACTCCAGTCATTCCTATCAGGTCCCACCAGGTCCAGTAGTCCTAAGTGTCTTTAGAGCACACCTCATTTTACCTCTCATGCTTAAATCATCACCATGTTGACCCGTTTATCATTGAAAATACAGCAAACCTTTTTCACATGAAGACTCTCTGTTAAGACTAAGAACTGTAGCTTGATAAAAGTCAGCAAAAATCGCAGTGAAACAAATACTCCTTTTAAGAAGTTTCAATTTCTATGAGCCACACACTAAAAATTAGCTGATTATAACCCTCCTATAGGAAACATTTTTATACCCTGTTTTGGGGGTGGGAAGCCACTACATATGGCCTCTGTAAGCAAGTCCTTTCTTTATTGTGTCTCCATAGTGTTTAGTCACTCTGAAGGATCAAACATATCGAAGAGTTTGGCAAGAGCTCTTTCCTTCCTTTTCCAATTTCCCACAGATTTTACAAACGTTGGCCCTTGAACACACGAAACTATACAAGCCTATTACTATAAACTTATCCTGCCTGAAAATTAATAGACAGAGCAACTTTATATTCTAGTCATACTCTAAAATTGCAGTTCTTATGATTTGGAACCAGGATGAAAATTATGTCAGAACAAAGGATTTTTCAATCCCATATGTCTGGAAGAAAATTAGCATTAATAATAGCATTATTACCAACTCCATATGCACTAAGTGGAGGTAAAAGCATGTAATTTCAGTTGCTTCCTTTACTCTACATTCTCCCAGTCCCTCATTTCTGTGTCCTATTCATAGTGGTTATACAAGCACATTTCCATTTTCAGAATCCCATCACATACTAACCTTGAAACTCAATAATGTAATTTAATCTGAGGGTTTTCCTTTTTTGAAAATCAACAGTTACTGGCATACGTGATAGTCATAAGAATAATATAAAACTTAAGAGAAGACTCTGGAGTCAAACTCCCCAAGTTCAAAACTCAGTGCTGCCTTCATTCACTACTAAAATGAAATATGTAAAATTGCCTTTTTGTAGGTAGAGCAAAAATCTTACTTACAGTTCATGTAGTTTGATTTAATTGAAGTCTCACTGATCTGGAAAAAAATAGGAATAACAGTACTTTGAGCAACTGATAAGATAAAAAATGGTTTCATTTGCATAATTAACTATAACCAAAGTAGCTAGTAGTGAGTACAGTAAGGCAGTACTTCTCAAGCTAACATGCATAGGAATCACCTAGAAATCTGATTAAAATGCAGACTTTGATTCATGGTTGGGATGGGGCCCGAGGTGCTACATTTCTATCAGGAGCCCAGATGATGCCGTACCTGCTACCTCAGGTATGATGTTTCCTTCTCCAAGATAGGAATCACCAGGAGTGTTTATTTAAAATACTCCTTCCCAAGACCTTTTCTTGGAGAGTTTCATTCAATAGTCTGGGATAGGACCCAAGTCGTTTTGTTTTTTTAGCAAGTACCTACAAGTAAGTGTTAGCATCAGAAAAGTATGGGACACACTATTAAGAGAGATGGAAACCAAACTCTGTGAATCAAGAGGAGGAAGAGATCATCTCCAGCAAAGAACTCAGAACCTCTTTCAGAGGAGACAAAGTGTGAAACAGGCCTTAAAAAATGGGTAGGATTTTACTTGCAGAGGAGAAAATTCCAGAGCAAAACTAGAATGAGTGAAAACAGCAAGAGGATACAGTGACATAGTAGAGACAATGCAAATAGTTCCATTTAGAGTTACTGAAGGGGAAAACTTCAAATGCCTCCCCCTGCCCCCAAAGCTAGGGCTTTATGATGAAAAAATAAGAGACATTGAATATTCCTGAGCATAGAAATACCATGACCAGCACTGGGATTTCAGCATAATACCTGCATCTGTCGATTCTGAACCAGAGCCCATGACTAGGAAACAAGGCCTGAGAGATGGCTTTGCGGTGTGCATTTCTTTATTTTTGTGACATGTATTTTCCAAAGTGTTTGGTATTTATGTCATCATTTGAGAAAGTAGCATCTGGGAATGACTATGTGGAACTCACGGCAATAGACTGATAGCAAAGTCCTTGCCAAATCACATTATTAGTTCCCATCAATCACATTGACTTTAGGAAACTCACATGGTATCCTGAAATGAAGATTCCTTGTAACTTCCCCCAACCTACTTTTTCTAAGAATTTCCATCATTTATTAAACAGCATTTTATGAAGTCCTATCCTGGAGCTCCAGAGCGCTCAGTCACTAAACTAGCCTGTATTAGGAGAGTCATGGCCTGTTACTCAAGAACACCCACCAACACCCTCCCTTTTCTTTATTTAGGGCAATGTAAAGTTAATGCAGGAAATTGTTTTACCTTTCTCTAAAGGGAATTCAAATAGATGATTTCAGTAGATCCGCCTGTTCTGCTCCCCACTCTGTCTCTGGTGAATCCTCTCACACACACACCCACACCTCTGGCATACACCCCAGTTCTTCTATGCATTTATGCATAAATAAATAAATCTTCTTTTAAAAGATAAAAAAAGAGAGAGAGAGAGAATTCAAACGGATGGATGGATGAAAGGATCGGCAGAGGGTGAGAAGATGGACAGTGAGTGGATAGATGGATGATATATATTCATCCATCACCCCAAGCTTGTTTGAGGGCTAAATTCTACTTTCAAATGCCTAACCCTAAGCCGTAAGTTGTGCTTTCCATTGCACTAGCAGCCTGTCCAGTGCTCTTGCTGCACCATCTCCCTTTCTCCAGAATTAGTTCCACCTGAGGGCCACAGGGACCTCCCAAGCCCTCATTAGCAAATTGTCTTCCCATGCATTGAAGTCTGTCACCCCCTCCCCCACATTTGATGCCTAAGTGGTTCATGTGTTGCCCAAAATACGAGTCAGCTTTGTTCTGGTCACATTGAGATTTTTATTCCCCCTATTTCATGGCATAAGACACTCAGCCAAGGCAGACTTCTCAAACTCTGAAGTCATAATATTTCACATGATTTTAAACCTTTGCATTTCAAATGGAAAATGGGATTCAAGAGCTTTCTGAGCAAAGCTAGACTGGTAACTTGACTAAGATGTGCCCTATAAGTTTGCTCAAGATAATAACAAAGGAAAGCCCCTATTTCATAGTCAGAAACTCAGGAGAATTATAAAGTGGGTGGGAACAGAAGGGGGCGGAAAGCACTTGAGTGAGGCACTTGGGGGACAAAGAAAGGAATAGTGGCTTCTCTCAAAATTCTAAATCAGCAATATTAAAGATGCCTACCACAAGACCCAAATATACATAAAATAATTTAAAATTTAAAAACATTGTAATTCACGGGCATGGAGACAATTTTGCCTCAGAAATCGCCAGCCCAGCGGCCTGTCGGATCCCACGCGCTCCACTGTGTACAGTACTTCTGCCACAGCTGAAAGGCGTAAGCAGTCCTGAAATAGTACTTCATGTTAAAGCTTTTATTCTCCTTAATACAACACATGCTCTTTTATTCTTTTTAACACAGCCCACTGCTCCCCAGGGTGTTTAAGGCCGTCTCAGCACTACCGCTGACTTACTGCAGGCCGCCAAACTTCTGCTTCTTAGTGAAGGCCTCTGCCAAGAGAGAGGCAATACCAACTTGCCCTTTAAATAATAATAGCTGCCACTTAGTAAGTACCTACAGTGTCCTTACGTAGTATTACACATCCTTACACAAACCTGCCAGCATTGTTTTATTTTTTTCACCCATCTCACAGTTAAAGACGTTAAAACTCAGAAACTAAGGCACTTTCACAAAGTCACACAGCAAGCGGCACAGGTTACTCTATCCCAAAGCTTGCATCACCCTGCTTCCCCAAATGACTTAGTTATTAACCCATTTCTGAGCAGTTAACTTCATTCCCAGTTTCAAAAAGAAAAATCTATGAATGAAAAAATAAAATGGGACAGAGCGCCCCTACACAAACCTGAAGTCTTGGTCCTCAGCATTTATCTCCAACCCCGCCACTGCGATCTCGCCCTTCTGAAATCATACCACAATAGTAAACCACAGTGCCCTTCCTCAGCTATCTCGAGTTTCACAGCCTTTCTGTAATTGTCTCTCTGCACCGCTATACATATTCTCAACTGCTAAGGGGTAGCTGGGTAGGTAGCGCACGGGGATTAACCACCGCCTGCATCACAGCTGAATATAATGAGGAAACTCACCAGAAGACAATTATGCAGAACCCGAGGAGGATAGTAACATCACAAAAGAGGACGGCTTTGCCACCCTAAGCACAACTACCACAAGCCAGTTTTATGATTTTCCAGGCACTTTAGTTTACTCCACTGGGAAAAACAAATAGCATTTTCTTAATAACTTTTAGATATGTTCTATCCCACCAACTTAATAGAATCACATGACTTTGTTCACATGCACACATTGCATATTTGGGAAAATATTAATGTGTTTAGTTCTTGGCCAACAAGTAGATTCTCCTTAGCTACCACATTACTGGAAGGCTTATCAGTAACCTATCTTTAACTAAATTTACTCCATATTCTGAAAGCCCTCTGATCGTGGAGATCTGTGGCTAACACACGAGTTTGGGGAAGTTTGGCCTCAGGGCTAGAGGATAAGCTGGATCACATTTGCTTAACTGCCTGTTTGGGTTAACCAAAAGCCAGCTAATCAAAACCACATGGTATTTAAGTGAACTCCTTTGCATCTGTAAAATAGATTCTTGAAGACCAAATAAAACTTTCTTAACCTAGTGTGCTTCTCTCATTAACTCATTATCCTTGATGTCTACTCATAAAAGCCGATTTTGGTCAGGCTAGTGGTCATCTAGGAGAAGGACCATATCCCAGCAAACCTCATAATGACCAAATAGCATACACATGAAAGAGAGAGTTCTGCGTCAAGACGAGGGTCACAGCAGCCTTGCTGGAGCCATCACTTCCACAGCATCTTCACCCAACCTCAGGCACTGCACCAAAAACCAGCATTGCAATCCACCAGCTTAGGAGTGGACACAAGGAAAAGGCAGAGCCTAATAGTCTATATTCTACTTAGTGTTAGAATCACCTTAGTGGCAAGGAAAGGAAACATAAGTGGAGCAGAATCTGTGTTTATCTTTACTCTGTCTTCACTCTACATTTCTTTTACAGCTTCCTTAATGATAAAAAGTATCCTCTCCCTTTTTTCCCTTTCCTTCCCTCCCTCCCTCCTTTCTGCCTTCCTTCCTTTTTCTCATCTCCAGTTAGCAATTTTCTAACTGCTGATATGGTAAGGGAAAGAGAAAAGGAGGGCAGAGGAGAGGAAATGCAACCTTCAAATTAAGCTCTGACAAACAAAACAAGCAGCCCACAGATGACTCGTGTAGGGAGTTCTGACTTAAGTGTACAGGTCTAGAAAGAGATGTGGATTTGAATACCACCCAGAAGTTATAGATCAAGGAGAAGAGCTGTCTCTTCCTTTCACCCCTCCTACTTCATTCCTAACCTAATTAAGACCATCCCTTCTCTCAGACACACTGAAGAATTAGACGTGAGCTCAAAAGGTTGTGGCTCAGCCATGATGTAGTCATTAGCTGCTTCCCATTTCCCTTAGTTTTCCTGGCAATCCCAATGCACAGTAATATTCAACCACCAAGTGGACTCAGTTGGGAGACTGTTGGGGAGCCTGCAGAGCAGCAGCTGTTTGGAGCCTGCCACATATGGAAGGATATGACACTGTGCTCCCCGGGAAGCAGATGCCAATTACTACCTAGAGGCGGGGCAGACAACTTGGTTTTTGTTCCTTTAGGTTTATTCATTGTTCTGATGTGACTTTCGACACTTTTATGCATTAAAAAAACTGATGTTTAGGTATGAATTGGACTGTGAATTACAAAAATCTCCTGGCTTTGGGGCCTCCCTGGTGGTGCAAGGGGTTAAGTCTCAACACTATGAAGCTATCTACAGCACAAGTTCGATCCCCGGCCAGGGAGCTGACCCATATGGCGCAGCAGACCTCTCCTGTCTTGCCCGCTGCTCCCCTTGGCAATGTATTTTAGTAGATCTGCCTGTTCTGCTCCCCACTCCGTCTCTGGTGAATCCTCTCACCCACCACCTCTGGCCTACACCCCAGCTCTTGTATGCATAAATAATCTTTTTTTTATCATTTTATGTTTTATTGTTATTTATATTTTTTACATTGTGTATTCCCCTGGGTAGCCCACCACTGATTCACCCGTGACCCATCACCATCATCCCTTGTGCTCTTCTCTACCCCATTTCTCATGCTCAGCGAAATAAGCCAGAAAGAAAGAGAAAAATATTGAATGGTTTCACTTATAACAGGACTATAGGGGAACCAAACGAGAGAGACACTCAGCAAGGCGGGGGGTTGGGGGGGTGGGAGTAAGGACTTAAATCTTTAAAAAAAAAAAATCTTCTGGATTTGTTTAACCGAGAACTTTGTACCCCCTGAAGGGGGCATCTCAGTGCCTTTCACACACTACAGTTAGGAAGACCTGCTGAAATAGCGAGATCTTAAAATGCCCACTACTGCCTTGCCCCTTATGTGACTTGCCTCTGGTAGCAACAGTGGGCATGGTGGTTGATGCACATAACATTGATCCAGTGAAGAATAAAAGTAATATTGTTGCTTCCTCTCCATTCCCACTGCAGTCTCCTGACCTCACACATGGACTATCAAACGAGCAGATCTCACTTACCCCAGGGTATGCCTCAGGCCAATACTAAGCCTTGAACCTTTTCCGTAAGATTATCTCCCTGCTCAAAACCTAGCTTCTGCTTGCTGAGGCAGATCTAAGCTCCATTATCTGATGATTTAAAGTCTTCCCTAATTTGACCCTCTAACATGCCTTCCCAACTTTATTTTCCATAAACTTCCCATATCAGTGCACTGCTTAAGCCTCGTTAGCCTCCCCACTAGTGATTATTACACACTATTCATTCTCCTTTACTACAGTCTCTCTCTTTCCACTACCTTCATTAAATCCTGTCTGTGCTACCCCTACTCAGCATTGAAATCCCACCACCCAACAACTTCATCTCACCCTGAATATAATACTCCTTACTCTGAATAATCAAATTTACAGTGTATTCCAGGTAAGCTATGATTTAATTATTGTGACAGAGATTTTAAGTTTTCTGCCCGTTTCTATTATTTCTTCCTTTTAAGTAATAGAGTCCCCTTTTATAGCTAAGCACATGGCTCCGTTAGGGACTATATTTTAACTTCTGTATGAGCGTATAACTTAAATTCTGCTGAAGGAATTTTTTCCAACTTTTTCACATCCTGCAAAAAAAAGACATCATGTTAAATTCTTTGGAAACTTCAATCCTTTTGTAACCTGGCTGAGTCCAAATTTCAGTAAAGGTGGTGCTCCCTGGAGGGGGTTTGCTGATGAGAATGAATAGCCCCAGGGAAAACGCTAAATTTGCAGTTTGGGGTGGAGTCTGATGAGATATAAAAGGGACTGAAGGAGAAGGGGAATTCAGTCACCATGATGTAGGAAAAGAAGAAGCAGTCGCCATAATGTAGGAAAAGAAGAAACGTTTTTGAATCTTTAGTAACTTTGGGCCAGCGAATTTGGAGGCTTTACAAGTAGCCAAGTGACGGAAACTGCTCCCAGTTT
>PVIJ01003725.1:0-14736 GCA_004024925.1 Scalopus aquaticus
TTAGAGGGGATCATACTCAGTGAAATAAGCCAGAAAGAAAGAGAAAAATATCGAATGGTTTCACTTATAACAGGACTATAGGGAGGCCGGGTGGGAGAGAGACAATCAGTGGGGGGGGGGAGGAGGGAACCGGAGGGAGGGAAGGGAAAGGGCACAAAATGGAATAGAAAAGAACACAAGGGATCATGGAGATGGATCACGGGTGAATTGATGGTGGGCTACCCAAGCGGAATGCAAAATGTAAAAGACATAAATAACAATAAAAATATATATTATAAAAAAAAATTTGAGGTAGGCAAACAGTTCTTAGTGAACTTTTCTTTCCTTCTGTGGATGTCATCCTTTTTACTGCACCTCCCATTATCTCCTGCACCAAATGGAGGGATGTATATTTTCTCTATGGCCATTCTTAAACCAAAGAGAGGGAGATCCTGTCTATGAAGATCAAATGGAGCAGATAGGCAAAATGTGCTATGAGACTTTCTTACAGTATCTGTAACTATCACACTATTTCAAACTAGGCTTGATTGTAGAATATGCTGATTTGAAATACTCATCGAACCAGAGGCTAAAAGATATTTTTCAGAGTTCAGGCTTATATCATAATTTTGTGAAGCTAGACAATAAATATTACCAAACGATAGACACATCTTCTAAATATTTTGGAGATAGTCATCTGCTGTCTGACTAAGATGGCATGTGAGGGAATCCTTGCTTTGCTCTGGGAGGATAAACAAAGTTATCCAGAAAGGCATTAAACCCAGAGGGTTCTGTACATTGCAGCACCTCTTGCACATCAGAGATTAACACAGACTCCACCAGAAGGAAAACTGAAGAAATTCAACTCCAAAATGCAGGTGGAGAGAGGAGCCTAGAGCCTATAGCCTAGGGAGGGAAGCTTCCATGCAAACCTCTTTGCTGTGTGCCTGTATTTTGCTGGCAGCCCAGGGGAAGAGAGAACTGGATGGTGTTGGGGGCGTGTATATTACTAGGGAGAGAGCAGTGGAAGAACTAGCGTGTGTCCCCAGTGAAGGAGGTAGTGCCCAGCCTGCAGAGAGCAGTGTGGAACTCAGAGGAGGTCTATAGACAGTGCTGAAACACAAGCTAGCCCCCACCCACCAACTCAGCAGCTACAGATCAGTTCTTCCCAATAATATACAAGGTGCAGAAAGCCAGAAGACTAAACTTCTAAAATCAGAGAGAGCCAGGGCAAAGCTAAAATAAAAAGAAAAACTCACAGCAAAACCTTCCGGGAAAAGTAAAGTTTCTACACCTTCTGTCACTGATAAGGACGCTTTTTGAAAAATAGCAACCTGTTAAGCAGCAAAATGGGCAGATGGAACAATACAACACATAGCACCTTGTTCATCAAGGGAATATGTCCCTACAAGACAACTTTCCAATATCCAACAACAAAGACATGTAAGATCTTTTCTTCTATCAGTACAGAGAACAAAATTATCGTGATAAGAAAATAGAAAACACAAAAGCTGATCAAAGATAGGCAGGAACACTCAGAAAAACAAATGAGTGTCTTGAGAAATAAAATTATGAACAGAAGGTAGAAATTAAAGCATTAAATAAAGTGGCCATCTTACCCAAAGCAATATACAGATTTGATGTAATCTCAAATTGCTTTATTATACCTGAGGAAACTGAGATCAAATGATATTTTTAAAGTTCCCTAAAAAGTAAGGAGCAGAAAATCTCTGGCTTAAATTCTTCTCACCCCAATTCTACCAACCTTCTTATTTTTTGTGTCTTCTTGTTTCTTCCTTTGCTACATTTCTATATTCTTCCCTTCCTTTTATCCCCACTGCACTTCACCCTCTTCAGATTTTCCCTCCTGGCTCTCTCATAGTCTATATACTTGTTGCCCATAAAGGGGGAAAACATTAACCTTGAAGTATATAGCATGTTCACAGCAGTGGGTTGCGTGAGTGGCAATACAAGGGAAATCAAGTCCTCAGCAGAATTACCGCCCATGCAAGGTCTTGGAGGAGAAGTGATGATAGTCATTGGAGAAGCAGGTAAGTTTTTGAGAGTCACGTGCAAACCATTTAAAGAACTCCATTGAAGTTAGCTTGCTACTTAAAATATCAATCCTGGGAGTGGCGTTTTTTCTTAAGCTAAGACATACCCATTTTCTCTCTATTAAAGCCTCATTTCATCCCCCTACATTATCCTGTTTGGTCACTCCATGCTTCATATTGCCCTTACAAGTATTAGGGTAGAATTAAGCTGATGATCAGCCATGTGCAGAGAAACCCTGAAGAGTTTTAATTTTCTGCACTAGTTCATCTGTTAATAGAGAACTGAATGCTCTCTTTTGGTCCATTGCAAATTAAGCAAACCCATCTCACCTCTATACAGGAAAATCCACAGCAAGGGTCAAATCTTCAATAAAAATAAAGGTATGAGGTAAAGTGTAAGACAGCTTACCAAGATGTACCAAAACTAATCATCCTACCTTGTATGATTTTCCTTCAACCTCTTACCCAGCTGAGGGTCCAGGTTCTTGGGTAGAGACTAATTTCTCTGTCGCCAATTAAAATCTGTAATCAATTTCCCTGCTTCTGGCTAAGTTCATTTTACTCCAGTGAAATACTCTGGGAAATCCTTAATTTCTGGACCATCATGGTTTAATTTAGTCCAAGTACGCTAGATGTAACCACTTTCTGTAAATTTTTAACACTGGAAGTAGGACTTAAAAAATTCTCAAATAAAAGGTTAATTGGCTTAATGATTTGCTTTTATAATACAGGAGGTGATTGTGGCTGGTTTCACAGATAGAATACAAATAGGAAGAACAAGGGCAGCCGCTTAGCAGCATCTCATCACAGATGTGATCAGCTGTCATGTCCGCTCTTCTTCACGATCTTCAGTGCAAACTTCAAGACTTCCTTCTGCTGTAGTAACAACTAGTTTCTAACATAATTCCCTTGCACGGCTAAACTATAAAGATACTTATTTAACACATACTTGATCAATTTCAGGTTTTCATAGTCAATTCTAAAGATCCCTGTGATTGAGACTACATGCAAGAACTTAATGTGATTTACAAATGACATTTTCTCAAGTTATATGTTAGTTTCTTTCCCTTAATGTAATCCTTTAAAATTCTCCCTCTCCCTGTTTGGCTCTTCTCTTGAGAAATTCAGATTTTTCAATTTACTGCTCTATTAGGAACTTCAAGAGAACTAGTTTTCACCTTTATGGTTGTGTATATTCACATGGTTAGCTGTCTGAAAGTGAGGCACGAGTGGGTTTGGCTCTTCAGACACTGTTCTTTCAAGGGGTTCCTCCTCCTCATGTGCGCATGAGAACTTAATAAAAATGTAAGACCTTGTAGTAGACTTGATTAAGCACTAGGAAGCAGATAGGTTGGAGTTGAGTGTAAACTTTTGAAGGTATTCATCCCTAAATTAATCTGGTTTTGAACTCAGGAATGATGTGTGACTTAATTTTTTTAAAGCTCAATTTACTATTGAATGAGGGTAGGAGAGGGGAAAAGCTGGAAAGAGAAGGCTATTTCAAAAATCTATGCCAGAGGGCCCTCCTGGTGGCGCAACGGGTTAAGCGCAGCCCTGTGGAACTGTTGGCGGCTGCGGAGCAACCTTGATGCCAGGCCGGGGAGATTCCCACATGGCGCAACAGATCTCGCCTCCTGCTCCCCTCAGCAGTGTATTTCTGATCTGCCTGTTCTTCTCCCCACTCTGTTTCTGGTGAACCCTGTCACCGCCCCACACCTCTGGTCTGCACCCTAGCTTGTATGCAAAAATAAATAAATCTTAAAAGCAAAAACAAAAAATCTATGCAAGGCATGGCAATGTATCAGACAACCCCTAAAAGTGATACTCAGTGATCCTTTGCCTCGTGCTCTTTGCCCCTTCTTGTAATTTCTGTGGGGCCTGTTTACTTAGAACCAATGAGATTGTGCTATAGTTTGTTTTATGGCAATAGTGTTGAAGTATGACTACTGTGATTATTTTATCACATATATGTTAGTTTCTTTCCCTTAATGTAATCCTTTAAAATTCTCCCTCTCCCTGTTTGGCTCTTCTTTTGAGAAATTCAGATTTTTCAATTTATATATATATAAATTCATATATAAATTCAATTCATATATATAAGTCTTCATCTTGCCAGCTGAGACACCGGAAAAATTCCCCCTCATCATGAAGTGCCCATGAAGCTCTTGGGGAAGTCTCCACCAGGAAACTAAAGCCTCAGTTTTATAGCAAAAAGGAAATAAATTCTGCCAGTAAACTGAGGGCACCTTTGGAAGAAAATATTTCCACAAATAAGCCTCAGATGAGACTGCTTCTCACAGCCGCCTGAACAAGCTCCAAGATCAAGAACACAGTGAAACTATACCCAGATTCTTGACTTACAAAAGTGTGAGATTAAAAAAAAAATTGTTTTAGGCTGCAAAAGTAGTGGAAATTTGTTAAGCAGCAACAGAGAACTAGTAAAACCATAGTTAAGGTTAGGGTGGTAGTTTGAAAGTAGAAGCAATAAGACTTAATAACTGATACAAAGAGAAATGTTAAGAAAGATTCCAAGATCTGTTGCCTTTTTATTTCTGTTGTGCAGGTATTTACTGAGAAGGCATCGCTGTGGAAAGGACATCACTGAGATGGAAATTGCAAAAGGAGCAGCTTTGAAGGAGATGGAATCAAGTGTCCATTTTTGAACAATTTAATTTTGAGATACGTGGAGATAACAATTGGGACGAGGAAGTTGCACGCAAGAATCTGGAATTCAGTGGAAGTAGAAGGTCAGTGACATACATTTGGGAGAAGTCATTATTTATGGTCTACATAGTCTTGAAGTCAATATCTCATAGTAGTTTAGAGAGAGATTAGAAATCAGAAGTCAAATGGAAAATGATCTCACTCCAAAGAGGGTATGCAACAACAGCAGAAGCTCAGAGAAAGAGTAAGTCAAAGAGATTATTAGTGACTTACAGGCCATGAACATACTCATTCAATCACTATGTCCTCAAGAACTTAACATAGTAACTTGGACCAGAAAATTCTAAAAAAGGACTGGTGCAAATTGCATGTGTTTATCTTCTTTGAATGCTGAATAGTATTCCATTGTGTATATGTGCCACATCTTCTTTATCCAATCATCTTTTTTTGGACATCTGGGTTGCTTCCATACCTTTGCTATTGTGAACAGCGCCGCAATGAACATACGGGTGCATGTATCTTTTCGGATTAGTGTTTTTGTGTCTTTTGGGTAAATTCCCAAAAGTGGTATTGCTGGGTCATAAAATGTAAAAGACATAAATAACATTAAAAATATATTTAAAAAAATAAAAAAAAGGACTGGTGGCTGACAAAGGCGGCACAGAAATAGAGTAAAATAAAACTGTCCTTAATGGAAGATGGGAACATGGAGGGAGATATTTATGCTAGTGATTTTCCATCAGAGAGATCTGATCCTAAAATTTCAGACTTGCCTTAATTCTTGCAGAGTGTGTGTGAATTCCTCTCAAGCTGAAGCAGAAGGAATCTTGGAGATGCCTGAGTTAGGAATAAATTAGGTGCTTTAAGTTCTAGATTTGATTATAGGATAAAATGGTAATTGTCAAGCCACCTGACATTCCCTCTGATATGAGAGAAGTGGGGATTAGATATATAGCTCTGTTAGAATGGGTTAACAAAGGACAGTGGTCATGGTACCCTCCAGAAGTATAAGTTCTATAGTCATTTCTTACATAAAAATGGCTTTTTTTCCTAAAAAAGGAAAAATGCTTTCTTCAAGAACGGTAATTACTGTGTGTTTTCAGAAATACTGTGTAAAAATCATTTTAAGCTTGTCTTCTTAGTACTGCACCAGGAGTATTATAAAAGATCTTAAAAAGCTATGTCCACATTTTGCAGGTATTATTAAAGTTCATATAAATAATTGTATCTTAAAACTACTATAGATTACAAAAGCGTATTTTTAACATTCCCAATAGATTACCTTGAAATAACTGTCTATGTATCCATATATATGATATAAAAAGTAAGTTTTGATCAAAGTGAGGAGTAAAAAGAAGTATCAAGGGTCGCATTAATCGAACGCCTGTAATATGCTCAGCACTCATATGTGTGTTCATATGGCCAGTAAGTGGCACAGTGTGAAGCTGGAGACAGGCAGCAGGATCTAAACCCCAGCTCTCCTTTCAGCTCTGCTTTCTCTACCCAGTGTTCTTCCCTTTTACTCTACATGTCAACTCAAATTGACTAATCTATAAATTCACATTCCTCACATCAGATAAATGCTAAAAAAAAAAGTTAAAAATTAAGTCACTCTGCCATGACAACTTTGTAGAAGCATTTGAAGGTTTTTCATGTGTTGCTATGAGATAAATTATATACCCAAATAATGTACTGTCAGGTACATTCCTCCCTTACCACTTGGATGGATGCAATAACGTAGTAGGTTTTTTCCACCTCTAATTTACTGTTGGCATGAGATCTGACATTCTGTCTGGGTTAAATTATATCTCTAGAGGAAATTTTCAATGAATAAAATTAATTTCAGTCATTTTGAACTCTCAGCAAGTCTGGGTGAGTTTTAGAAAAAGACTAACACTGTCAACCAATAAGTCAAGAACTATATATTTTAGTTTGAATTTTTTTTGAAAGCAAAGAATAGGCAGTTCACATAGGTTTTGATTCTAGAAAGAACCTCAGAGATTAAATATTGATCAAGAATATCACCAAAAAAAAGGGGAAGATATAAAGATCTTATTTCTTTCAATTAAACACAAATTAAAATATCTTCCCAAGAAGAAATTGGGGACCAAGATGGTACATAGGTCATTCCCCTTCACAGGAACTATTCAAGAACAAGACATCACTGCAAGAATCCTAGAACAGGTGGGTAAAGCATCCCCCTACAAATTACAAACCAAATGGACTGCATTGGAAGGGTAGGAGAAATGGCTTCCATTTGACCACATTTCCATCCCTTAGACTAGCACAGCAGCACAAAGAGGTCTTTTCTGACTGTCCAGTCACTCCAGTGGGTAAAGAGAATATGGTGGGAATAGCAGGCCCTAGCATTGTATGTCTCTCTGTGGGAACCCCTACTCTGTAATCCCCATAGAGATAATCTGCAGTCCCCACCAATAGATAAAGAAACTGGGACAGAGAAGTTTGGAGAGGCTTGCAACCATCACACAGCACTTAGGACCTTGGCAAGCCAAGTTCATGCCTGTAGTGGCCAAGCAGTGATAGCAACCAACAGAGTGCTCATCTGCAGAACCAAGTCAGGGGTGTACTTTGCCCAGGGAACCTGGCAAAGTGCTGATCTGCCTGATTGGGGTTCTCATGTGAGGGTTTTGCCAGCTTTAAAGCCCAATTTGTACCCCATGAGTCATAGTCTCACTCACTATGGAGAGTGCCTTCTAGTCCCATCTGACCAGGACTATCACAAAAATATACACAACAAAAACATCTTTTAATAATGAAAGCATTGCTTTTGTTTATGTTTTGTGTGCTGATTTCTCCTCTAATTTCTCGTTTGGCTCTTTTATATTCCTCCTCTAAGCGATACCGTTTGATATTTTTTCTTTTTCCTTCTGGCTTATTTAGCTGAGCATGATCCCTCTATCTCCATCCATGTTGCTGAGAATTGTGTTAGTTTATTATTTTTGATTGCTGAATAGTGCTCCACTGTATACATATACCACATTTTCTTGATCCAGTCATCAATTTTGGGGCATTTAGGTTGTTTTCATGTTTCAGCTATTGTAAATAGTGCTGCAATAAACATAGGGGTGCATGTGACCTTTTGGATTACTGTTTTTGTGTCCTTTAGGTATATTCCTAGGCCTGGAATTGGTGGGTCATATGGAAGCTCTATTTATAGTTGTTTGAAAAACCACCATACCACTTTCCCTAGAGGTTGGACCAGTTTGCATCCCCACCAACAGTGTTGGAGCGTTTCTTTTTCTCAACATCCTCACCAACATTTGTTGTTTTCTGTTTTTTTTTTAATGTGTGCCATTAGGAGAAAATAGCACATAAACCATAAAAGCAAAAACTAGCAGGCAACCACAAAAGAGATATTCTACAGGGGGGAGGGGGGAAGAGACCAAAATGGGGGAGAAAAGCACACAAGGGACTATGGTGATGGTTCATGGGTGAACTGGTGGTGGGAAACCTACAGGGGATACACAATAATGTAAAGGAAGTTATAAATGATGTAGATATAATAAGATAACTGGAAAATATATCTCACCTTTAATGATAATAAGAACTGAAAAAAGGTTTCTTGAAAATTACATGCCAAGATACAATATGAAATAAAACCTTGATAAGTTTTCTTCCATAAAATGATAGGAAAGAAAGTAGTACCTTCTATAACTGCCAATATAGAATAACTTTAGCACTTAATAGAAACACAGTTGTTACATTTCACTGTCAAAATCTCAGTTAAAAACTATAGCTGTATTTGTCAAAGCAATATATAATCTGTAGAGTCAATACATCTTTGACTCACAAGTAACGTCAATACAATGCTAATTATATTGAGGAAAAGTATCTAGGTTATTTCCAGGCTAGGAAACTGAAAGTATAACGGATCTATTAAGTTCATGTAACTAAATTAGAGCTGTCAGTATGAAGTACAAGTTTGGGCCATAGTGAAGAACCTCAAAACCTGTGCTCCCTGGCCTTGATACAGAAAGAAACATGCTCTGCATTGTCCTGTCATCATCCATTGTATTACAACTGTCTGCGCAGTACATTTTCCACAGGGACATTTCCATTTGGCTCTCTTCTTTCTGAAGCATTGCAAATTTTGTCAAACTATTTGGAAGGTTTCACTCCATTACTTTCAAAGCCACCAAATTTATGTGATCCAAAGTAATTTAGAAACACCTTGGAGCAGCCTGGAAATTTTAGACACCAAGTTTGTTTATAAAGTGGTGAGTTAACTCATAAGTGATCACATTAGTAAAATGTTTACATCCCTAAGCAGCAGCCTTTACTGCAGTAGCTCTCTGAATGGTTAAGTAATCATGGAATAGACAAGTCCCAAAAATTGATAAGACAATTGCTACAACAGTAGAAATAGCATGAGAGGCAGCACACTCTTGGAAGCTCTAGCTGTTCCTTTAGACACAAATTCTGAAATTGTTTCCATCAGAAATTGCGTACTCGGACACACACCCAAAACATGGCAGCGAACAGACGCTGGGATCAGGCTTTCCCCCCAAAAAATCAATTTATGGAGAAAAATATTCCTAACTTTGAGAACTGACTTGAGGAGAACCGGATGCCCTACACAATGCAATCAACCCCAGGGGTGCTTTAGACAAACTGAAGAGTCAGAGTAAAGAGAAGAGAAAAGACATCGGACCTCACACAGGAACAAAAGCAAGGAGAGGTGGGCGAACCGGCTTCCCTGAGAACCACTGAATACAAGGTTAGAAACTGCGGTGAGGTCGGAGGGCTCCAGCCAGCTGACAGGGAGCACAATCCCCACTCTCCCCCCCCATGACCCCCCTCTCTTCCCTGCATGGCAGCGCTGAAGCACAGGAAAGCACAAGGGTCACTGCGTCCCATCCCCCACCTGGGGCTAGGTAACATTTTAGCAGGGAGGAAGTCCAAGCAAGAAGCATCCCCCCACTGGTTGCTAGGTGATATATTGGCCAGAGGAACCAGCTAGGCAGTAAAATCTCCTCCTGAGACCACCTCTCCTGGCCGTAGGCTGTAACTTGATCTCAGTAGTGGTTGCTAGGGAAACTAAAAGACTGATCAAGGCAACTGATCACTGATCAATAGGACTCTCCCCCAATCTGATGGAAAGTAACTTGAACAGGGGAGTGGCTACTAAGGAGAACCATTGACTGACAGTCCCCACAACTCCTCCCATACCTGTTGCTGGGGTACAGGCTCCTGCTGGAACTATCTCTGACCACACCTTCCCCTGCAAAGTGTCAGCATCTTGGCAACAGGAGGGCAGCAGAAAGGAAACTACAGCTGGTGGTGACCATAGCCCAGCACCCCCCATGCCCCCACCCCCAACCTCTAGGTGGCTGCACATTGGCCCCCCCCAGAAACTAGGGGAGGTGAAACCCTGACCAACAGCCACCCACAGCCTCCACCCCTGCACCCCCTTGTGGAGTAGCAGTGCGCAAGCAGCAGAAAAGAAACTAAGACCAGGAGCTCCTAACACCCCTCCCGCCAACCAGACATAACCCCAGGGGCAGAAATAGCGCCAGGCAAACATTGGAGGAAAAAAAAAGGTGGGGAGAGAAAGACTCCTAGCAATGATGAATGACAGCAGTGACAGCAAGACAACAGCAACATCTGACACTGGAAAGGAGAGGTTGAACACCAGCAGGGGGCCCACCCAGAAGCCCCAAAACCTAAGAACAAAAGGACTACAAAACTCTCCCCAAGTTCACATCTCCCCAACACTTTATTTTATTATTATTATTAATTTTATTTTTTTACTTTTAATCTACCTTTTTCTCTTGGCCCTTCCTTCCAACTTTTCTTCATCTTCATTCTCCTTTTCTTTCTTTCCCCCCCTTTTTATACTACAAACCATAAAAAAGAAATTGAAGGAAATGGAAGATTTAAAAACATTAGTAGAGGAGCTCAAGAACTCCAAGAAAGCCAGAAAAAGTGAACATTGCAGGGAAGAATAAGCACTCTGGAAGATAAAGATATTGAAAGAATCAAGACATAAAAGGAAAGAGAAAAATGAAGGGAAAAGAATGAGGAAAAGCTTCAAGAACTATCTGACACCATTTAAAAGGAAACATCAGAATCATAGGAATCCCAGAGGGAGATGAGAGAGACAAAGGAACAGACAAACTTTTCAAGGAGATAATTGAAGATAACTTCCCAAACATGAAAAAGGAAACAAAAATTGACATACAGGAAGCCAGAAGATCTCCAAATTATTACAACAAAAGAAAAAAATCAGCAAGACATATGATAGTAAAACTATCGAGAATTTGAGATAAGGCAGATATATTGAAAATGACAAGGACAAAGAAACACATAACCTATAAAGGAAAGCCAATCAGGCTGACATCAGATATCTCTGAAGAAACACTACAGGCAAGAAGAGAATGGAGGGACATATGTAACACACTACATGCCAACAAATGTCAACCAAGAATACCCTGCAAAGCTCTCCTTTCTCTATGAAGAAAGAATATGGACCTTCTCTGATAAACAGAAACTACAGAAATTCATCACTACCAAACCCCCACTCCAAAACATACTACAAGAAACCATGAAAATAAAACCAACAGAAGAAAGACCAGGAAACACAGAATAAGGTAAGAAGTAGAACCATAAAAGAGTAAACAAACAAACAAAAAATATGGATGACAGTATATCAATATTAACTCTAAATGTAAATGGACTAAACACACCAATTAAAAGACACAGAATAGCAGGATGGATCAAAAAAACAGAACCCAACCTTCTGCTGCCTACAGGAAACACATTTAATTGCAAAAGATAAACAGAGATTAATAGTTAAAGGATGGAAAACAATCCTACAAGCAAATGGACCAAAAAGAAGGCAGGAACAGCTATACTTATATCAGATAAAATAGACTTCAAACTTGAGAAGGTAAAAAGAGGCAAAGCTGGTCACTACATCATGATAAAGGGGACAATAAAACAGGAGGATATAACATTCATCAACATATACTCCCCAAATGAAGGAGCACCAAAATATATCAGACAATTATTATCATCCCTAAAAACAGACATTAAAGAAAATACATACATAGCAGGAGAATTCAACACCCCACTTTCACTACTGGACAGATCAACAAGATAAAAAATAACCAAGGACACTAAAGCTCTAAATAAGGACCTAGACCACATGGGATTAACAGATATCTATCGATCACTTCACCCCTGAAAAACTGAATACACATTTTTCTCAAGTGCACACAGAACATACTCCTTGAACGATCACATATTAGGCCACAAAACAAACCTCAACAGATGCACTAAGATCAAAATCGTACCAGCCTTCTTCTCCAATCATAAAGGAGTCAAACTGGAAATAAACCATAAAAAGAAAACAAGAAACCCACTTACCTCATGGAGACTGAAGCCCACATTACTGGAAAACCAATGAATCAATGAAGAGATCAAAGAAGAAATTAAAAATTATCTAGAACTGAATGACAACGAGGACACAACTTTCCAGAAGGTCTGGGATACAGCAAAAGCAGTAATAAGAGGAAATATATAGCATTACAAGCTCACATCAAGAAAGAACAATCCAGGGCCTCCCTGGTGGCGCAGCGGTTAAGCGATGCACTGTGGAGCTGTCGGCAGCGGCGACGCGAGTTCGACGCCCAGCCAGGGAGAATCCCACATGGTGGGGCAGACCTCTCCTGCCTTGCCCGCTGCTCCCCTCAGCAGTGTATTTCTGATCTGCCTGTTCTGCTACCCACTCTGTCTCTGGTGAACCCTCTCGCCGCCCCACACCTCTGGCCTGTACCCCAGCTTGTATGTAAAAATAAAACATAAAAAAAAATAAATAAAAATCTTTAGGAAAAAAAAAAAAGAAAGAACAATCCAAAGAAACAATTTAATCTCACATCTCAAAGAACTAGAAAATGAACAACAAAAAAAAACCAAAAGCCAGTTTAAGAAAGGAAATAATAAAACTCCAAGCAGAAATAAAACAATATAGAAATAAAAAAAAAAAATCCAGAAGATCAATGAGACCAAAAGCTGGTTCTTTGGAAAAATAAACAAAATAGACAAACCACTAGCCAGGCTTACAAAAGAAAAAATGAGAGAAAACACAAATAGGATCATAAATGAAAAAGGAGAAATCACAATGGACACAGCAAAAATTAAAAAAAAAATCAGAGATTACTATAAACAGCTATATGGAAACAACCACCTAGAGGATATGGACAAATTGCTAGAACTATTTAATCACCCAAAACTAGACAAAGAAGATATAGGACACCTAAACAGACCAATCACAAGCAGTGAAATTGAAACAGTATTTAAAAACGTCCCCAAAAACCAAGCACAGGACCATATGGTTTCACAAACAAATTCTACCAAACATTAAAAAACGAAATATTACCTATATTACACAAACTTTCAAAAAATCGAGGACAGAGTACTACCAAACACATTCTATGAAGCAAATATGACTAATATTTGCTCCAAAACCAGACAAAGACAATACAAAAAAGAAAACTACAGACCAATCTCCCTAATGAATACTGATGCAAAAATATTTAACAAAATCTTGGCCAACAGGATCCAACAATGCATCCAAAAGATAATACACCATGACCAAGTGGGGTTTATCCCAGGGACACAAGTATGGCCCAACATCCGAAAATCAATCAATGTAATCCAACACATCAACAAAAAGAAAAATAAAAACCACATGATCATATCAATAGATGCTGAGAAAGCATTTGACAAAGCGCAACACCCATTTATGATAAAAGCCCTTGAAATCCTTGGGATAGAAGGAACATACCACAACATAATAAAAGCCATATACGACAAATCCACAGCCAACATTATCCTCAATGGTGAGAAGCTAAAGGCCTTTCCACTAAGATCAAGAACAAGACAAGGATGTCCACTCTCATCATTGCTTTTCAATATAATACTGGAAGTCCTCGCCAGAGCAATAAGACAAGAGAAAGACATTCGAGGGATCCAAATAGGAAAAGAAGAAATTAAACTGTCTCTGTTTGCAGACAATATGATAATATATATACAAAACCCTAAAAACTCCATAGAAAAACAACTCAATATTATAGACCAATTCAGTAAAGTAGCAGGATACAAAATCAATGCACAAAATTCAGTAGCCTTCCTATATGCAAACACCCAGTCTGAAGAAGAAAATTAAGAGATCCATCCCCTTCAAAATCAAAACCAAAAAATATCAAATATATGGGAATAAATCTAACAAAAGATGTAAAAGTCTTATACAAAGAAAACTGCAAAACATTGTTGAAAGAAATACAAGAAGACACAAGAAAATGAAAGGACATCCCCTGCTCATGGATTCGAAGAATTAACATTATCAAATTGGCAATCCTCCCTAAAGCAATTTACAGATTCAACGCTATTCCAATAAAAATCTCAATGACATTCTTCAAAGAAATAGATCAAATACTGATGAAATCCATATGGAACCACAAAAAAACCCACATAGCTAAAGCCCTCCTGACTAAAAAGAAAGAAAACGGAGGAATTTCACTCCCTAATTTCAAACTGTACTGCAAAGCCGTAATAACTAAAACAGCATGGTACTGGAACAAAAACAGACACAAAGACCAATGGAACCAAATAGAATATCCAGAATTAAAACCACATATCTATGAAACACTAATCTTTGACAAAGAGCAAAGAAAATGCAGTGGAACAAGGACAGTCCATTCAGTAAATGGTGCTGGGAAAACTGGACAGCCACATGCAAAAAAATGAAGCTAAACTACCTAACACCCCAAACAAAAACCAACTCAAAATGGATAAAAGACCTAGATGTAAGACCTGAAACCATAAAATTTATAAAAGAAAATATAGGCAAAACTCTACACGACGTACATCTCAGCAAAATCTTTAATGACACATCCCCCAAAGCGAAAGAAGTGAGGGACAAGATAAACAGGTGGGATTACATCAAAATAAAAAGCTTCTGTACAGTAAAAGAGACATTAACCAAAACAGACATCCTACCAACTGGGAAAAGATA